>CM076569.1:454592972-454718825 GCA_034641835.2 Pinus albicaulis | reverse complement strand
TCCTTTGGATAGTGTTAAGAGTATTCAGGTTTGTGGTCTTTGTACAGAAAAGCATTCCACAGAAAATTGTCTAAAATTGAAAGAATTACAAATGAATTCAATGGAAGAAGTGCCAGGAATGGAAGGTTTTTATTATGTAGCAGCACGAAGACCATGGCAACCTAGGATGCCTCAACAAAATCAGCAACAATTCCCTCAACAAAATTACCTTTATCCACCTCAAAATCCTTGGACCCCTCCAATGCCATGGCAAGCTTGGCCTCCACAACAATATCCACAACAACTTGCACAAGGTTGGAGAGGATATGGTTATGGAAACCAGCCACCTCAACAGTATCAACAACAATACCAGCAACAATATCAACAGCCATTTACATATCCACAATATCCTCAATCCATACCATTTCAACAACAGCATTCTGCATATCCACAATCCATCCCATATCCGCAGCAGAATCCTCCACCGTTGTTGACCCAACCACAACAGTTACAGCTACCCACAAATCAACCCAGAACAACTCAATTACCAGCCCAACCAATTGCAAGTCCAAATAATAAGGTGGAAAAAGCTGCATACACTGTAGAGGAAGCAACATGTTTTCCCACATATTCAATTCTTCCTCTTAATGAAGTCCATCTAAGGTCTGGAAAAGTGCTTAAAAAGGATTCTCCTCCAATCATAGAAGAACCAACTGAACAAGGAGAATCACCTGAAACATCACAAACTAAGATACAAATTGAGAAAGGAACAAACATTACAACACAAACACCACCTTATCCTGAAAGGTTAGTGGAACAACAAAAAGAAATAACCCTTCCTGAATTTGATATTTTAGATGAGTTAAAAAATGCTTATGTAAAAATTCCTTTGTTGAAGGCAATTAAAGAAATACCAATATATGCTAAAACAATAAAGGAATTGTGCATCAAGAAATCACAGAAAAAGAAGAAGGATCCTACTACAATCCAAGTCATTGGTAAACTAGCAAGCCTCATGTCTACACAAACCATAGTAGAAAAATATATTGATCCTGGTATCCCTATGGTTACTATATCAATAAATAATTTCTCAGTACCAAACACATTAATAGACTTGGGAGCAGCTATAAATGTAATGACAATAGAGACAATGAAAACTTTGCATTTGAACAACATTAGATCAACCTCTACAATCTTGGAATTGGCAGACAGATCTAAAGTTGTTCCTGAAGGAATATTGGAAGATATTATAGTCTCTTTGGATTCATGGGAGTATCCTGTTGACTTCCTTATTCTGCAACCAAAATCAAATTTGGGAGGACATCCTCTAATCTTAGGCAGACCATGGTTAGCTACTGATGATGCCTTTATAGGATGCAGATCAGGAAGCATGATTATTTCACATGGAGAAGAAAGGAAACATATTGCTCTTTATTCACCTACACAGTCAACTTCTTTAGAATCGGTACTTGAAGCTCAAGAAAAACAGCAAACTAAATCAGTTTTAAGTATAAATAAATTCTTTGATTTAAGAGAAGAAGAAGAGAATGAAGACTTAATGGATCTTTTCATTTCAGAACCAAGTATTTCAGAGCAGCTTAGAGAAGTGCAATATGAAGCTGCAAATAACCTTTTGAATCAATGTTTTTAGGAAACCTGTACTATTCAAACTTTGCGAAATTCTTTTATAGACATCTTTCATGTAAACACAATCTCCAATCCAACAATAAAAACAATTGAGGTAAGTCCTGGAAAACATTTAAACATTGGAAATGAGTTGCAATCAGAACAAGAACAAGAGGTAATTGCATTATTACAGAAATATTCAAAAGCTTTTGCATGGGATTATACTGACATGCAAGGAATCCATCCTAACACATGTGTCCACCACATCTATACAGATGAACAAATAAAACCTGTAAGACAACCACAAAGACGAATGAATCCTATGATGAAAGAAATAGTGAAAGATGAACTGCAAAAATTGTTAAATGTTGGATTCATCTATCCTATTTCAGATAGTCAATGGGTTTCTCCATTGGTTATTGTTCCAAATAAAAATGGAAAGTGGAGGGTATGTGTGGATTATCGAGAACTAAACAAAGCTACACTCAAGGATCATTTTCCTCTACCATTTATTGATCAAGTGTTAGACTCATTGGCTGGAAAGAAATTCTTCTCTTTCTTAGATGGGTTTAGCGGGTACAACCAGATTAGAATAGCAACAGAAGACCAAGACAAGACAACATTCACTTGCCCATGGGGAACCTATGCATATAATGTTTTGCCATTCGGTTTATGTAATGCACCTGCAACTTTTCAATGAGCAGTGCTTGCAATTTTTGCTGATCTAATCCATGAATGTGTAGAGGTTTATATGGATGACTTTACAGTTTATGGAAACACATATAATGATTGCTTAAATAATCTTGAGAAAGTGTTGAAACGATGCATTGAAACAAATTTGTCATTAATCAATGAGAAATGCTATATAATGTTGACAGAAGGAATAGTTCTGGGACACCATATTTCTGCTTCAGGAATTAAAGTGGATCCAGCAAAAATCCAAGTCCTAGTAACCTTAATGCCTCCTACAACACAGAAAGAGGTAAGAAGTTTCTTAGGCTATGCAGGCTATTATAGACGATTCATTGAAAATTTCAGTAAAATAGCCCAACCTCTGTTTAAATTATTAGCAAAAGATATTGAATTTCAATGGACAAATGACTGTCAAAATGCATTTCAAAATCTAAAAGAAAAATTATCAGTTGCACCCATTCTCCATGGACCAAATTGGTCTTTGCCATTTCATATATCAACTGATGCATCTGATACCGCAATAGGTGCCTCCCTTGGACAGAAAGAGAACTTGTTCAATTATGCAATATACTTTATAAGCAAGAATCTAACACCTGCAGAATTAAACTATACAGTCACCGAGAAAGAAATGTTAGCCGTTATACATGCAGTAAACAAATTCAGACATTATATAACAGGATATCAAGTTTTCATTCATACAGATCATTCAGCAATCAAATGCTTGATGAATAAACCTATAACCAATGGAAGAGTAACAAGATGGTTACTGTTACTGCAAGAATTTAATATCACAATACAAGACCGGCCAGGCAAGGAAAATCAAGTGGCTGACTTTCTGTCCCGCATACATTCACCTAATGATCCAAATCCATTTGCAGATAACTTTCCCGATGAACATCTGTTTGCTATCACAGTAAAAACACCATGGTTTGCAGACATGGCAAACTATTTATCTTCTGGAAAGTTACCAAACCAATTCACTAAAAAGCAAAGACACAAAATTGTTAAAGAAAGTTCCAGGTATAATTGGGTAAATGGTGATTTATTTTATACTGGTCCAGATTTGATAATTAGAAAATGTGTGCGAGAAGATGAAATATTAGATATTCTAAAAGCATGTCACGATGAACCATGTGGTGGTAATTTTGCAGATAAACGAACAGCATATAAGGTGCTGCAACTAGGCTACTACTGGCCATCCATCTTCAAAGACTCTAAGAAATATGTCAAGCAATGTGACAGTTGCCAAAGAACAGGGAGACCAATAACAAGAGATGAGATGCCGCTGAAGCCACAGGTCCTCATAGAACCATTTGAGCAATGGGCGCTTGACTTTGTTGGACCCATCAATCCATCATCAAATGGAAAGAAGTACATCTTAGTATGTACAAATTATGTAACCAAGTGGGCAGAGGCTAAAGCAGTGAATAGAGCAACAGAAGATATAGTGGTCAACTTTCTTTTTAAAGAAATCTTTGTCAGATATGGAGTACCTAGACAAATTGTAACAGATCAAGGAACACAATTTACATCAAAGCTGGTACGAGATCTAACAGAGAAGTACAAGATCAAACACAGAACATCTACACCATATCATCCTCAAGCAAATGGGCAGGTTGAATCAACAAATAAAGTCCTAGAGAATATCATGACAAAATCAGTAAAGCTGAACAGAAAAGATTGGTCTGAAAAATTACAAGATGCACTATGGGCCTATAGAATTACATGGAAGAATACAACTGGTTTTAGTCCATACCGGTTAGTATATGGAAAAGAGGCCTTATTGCCTATAGAGTTTCAGATACAAACATACAGACTAGCAGCTGAATTAGGACTCGACCTGACAGAAGCACAACAGCAGCGGATCATGGAACTGAATCAGTTAGATGAGCATCGTCAACAAGCCATAGAACATACTACATTGGTGCAACAACAAAGAATGAAGAGGCACGACAGATATATCAAAACAAAGACATTTCGCAAGGGAGATTGGGCATTACTTTTTGATTCCAAGTTCAAAGATTTCAAAGCAAAGTTCACAACACACTGGTTAGGCCCATATGAAATTGATGAAATCTTCGACAATGGAGCAGTAAAAATCAAGACAATTGACCAGGATTCCACCTCCTTTATAGTGAATGGACATAGGCTCAAAGTTTATAATAGGCCTATCAGTAAAGAAGCATTTATGAAACAGCTGACAGAAGATACAGAACTGGAAGTCATGGCACACCAAGCTCAGCCATCTTCCAGTCCTGTAGTTGAATAAAAAAAAATAAAAAAAAATAAAAATAAAAATAAAACATAAAAAGAAAAAAACACATAAAAAATATATAAAAAAAAAAACATAAAAAATAATAATTTGTTTGCTAGTGAAAACCAGGCAACTGGCACTATGCAAACACGAATTCATAGGGGAAAATCAAGGCAACTTGGACTCTATGAATTCTTTTTCTTGTTCTACTGTTCTCACATAATTTCAATACAGGTACTCTCCATCAACAACTGACTTGAGGACAAGTCATATCTTAAACAAGGGGGAGACTTGTATTAGATCTTTAGCTGGAAAGCTGAAGTATAGAAGAAACTTGTATTGTCAACAGAGGGACCTGAAAGAAGAAATCAATACAGAGGGACCTGAGAGACCTGCCAATGTCAAAACAACATGTGTATATTATGTAAGCAGTGCAGAGGGACCTGAAACAAAGAATCATTACAAAGGGACCTGATTTTCAATTCAAGAACCAGAGCATGAAGAACAAGGAGCAGCAATAAAATTCACTTTTTGATTCATCTACAAAATCTGACTTCATTCCACCTGTACAAACATCATCCAGGGAAGTATATGTATAGTCATTTTGTGCTTGAAATTCAAATTTTTCTTAGGAATTTTTAGTTTTTGTTAAGTTAAAGTTAGTACCTGAGGATATTCAATATTCCCTATACATATCCTATATTCATAATTCCCTATACATATCCTATCTTCATAATAACCCTATACATATTCCATTTCATTCATATACATTCCTTATACATATTCCCTATAATCCTAAGTATTTTTCTTTTTGAGCAAAAAGACCAAGCTAGGACAACTTTTTCCACCTGCATACACAAATCAAGCATTAGTATGGTGATGATTTTAAACATGACCTAAGATGGTCATTTTAAAATCATAAAGATATGCATAAAAGGCAAAACAAATAATGCGCTATACAAAAACTATATACCATAAGTGTAAAGAAGGAATGCGTTAAAAACCATCTATATAAGAACTCAGCGCAAAGGATATAAGGTTAATACGCACAAGAGATAAGGTTAATGGTATATAATTAACACGCATATGGTATATAGATAAGCAAAGGTATATGGCGCATGCAAAATGAAGGACGGGCACGATGATCTGGTTGACAGGCTTGACAGGGTATGGTATAATGATAATTGCATAGCAGGAGTATCATTACACGTATGAACGCACGGCGGAGGTAATAAGTTGATGCAGAAGGTGGCAATGATACGGGTATATCATTCAAAGTGAAATGCGTTGATGATAATGAAACGTGCATATCATAGCACACGACAATGGAAATCAACGTGCACGGTGGTGACAATACAGGCATATAATTTAAACATAGCGTGCACGGTGGTGATAACACAGCCATGTCATTCAAACATAGCGTGCGCCGGTGGTGGTAGTACGTGTATATAATTTAAACATAGCACAAGGCGGTGGTGTCCTCATGACACAGTCGGGCGACTGGTCAAAGAGGACAGCCATACCAACCTCACATCATAACACCAACAGGCACGGTACAACCATGAACTCGGTCAATTCATGACCGTTTCAACCTCATTCCTCATTGCCAGAGCTCAGAAGGAAGGCGTTCTGAAACAAAACATTAATCCGGAGAGAAGAGAAGGTGGTTGAAGCAGCGGAATAGTGAAAATCGCTCCGGGGAAAGCAAGAAGGCGGATTTAAGGAAAGAAATCGCTCCGGGTTCAACGATCAGAGATCACAGATTTCCAGGATTGAGTCAGGTAACAGTGAAGTTCATTAACACTCAGCGATTATGGAATATTGTTTGACATTAACTTTTGGATCCTGTGCTTTGACACCAGCTCAGTTAACCGAAACAATAGGGATTTGGAGCACCCGGTTACACTCCACGCGCTCGTTGACAGTCAGGTAACTACAAACCCGTGATTATCTCCAGATTGACAGCACTTAAGGATTGTTGATAGATTTCGATGCGCAGCATTTTGAGGAAAATTCGTTGCATGAGTAACACGTTTTAACAGAATGTTGTGATTGAAGTAGTATGGCGGTGGTTGTTTGCGCATTAAGTCGTGTTCCTCTGAGTGAACTATGCGCACCAATATTTTCACAAACAGTTATCATGAAAACGAAAAAAACGCCATAAAACACTTGCTGCCACTGCGTTTTGTTTTTGTTTTGACAGGGATTGAATGCCTAATGGTCACATTGAATTATGGTTGCAAAAGGGAGTCGGGTTTGCTGAAGCCGTGTTGAGGCCGAGAGCTTGTTGCATAGTTGCATTTTTTTATGCTGAGCCTGCAAGCAATAATTTTTGCAAACATCTTTGCTTAAGCCTAAAACATTGTGAAAATTTCGATTAGGCCGAGAGCACTCTTTAATTTTTATTTTATATATACACAAGTAAATCATGTTTGTGTGATTTGTGATACTGTGTGTATATTTAATTTAAAAAAAGCAGAGACCAGTGTATTAACAGAAGTATACAGGTGTTGCTTGTATTCAACAGGGAATTTAGAGAGTGCTATTGCAAGGGAATATATCAGAGGTTAAAAGTGCAGAGTTGGGTTGAGTCAGAAGAGGAAGGTAAGCTTCTCTGCTTACTGAATTTCATTTTAAAAAAAATTGATAGTCATAATTTTTATTAAAATGAAGTTAGTAACAGCAGAAGCCTACATTGATTGGTTTACAGAAACAATGGCAAACAGGGTAGAGCCAAAATTTCAAATAGAAAGCTGGGGAAAAGAGACTATAGAAAAACTCTATCAGGCAGGAATGATAGGCTTCTTACAAAAATTTAATGGCCATTCTGAGGAGATAACCAAAGATTTTATAAATAATTTCAATAAAGATCAGACTCGAGTAGGAGAAATCATTGTTCCAGTAACCCAAGAATACTTGTCCAAAGCCTTAGATTTGCCAATGCTAGGGGAGAAGTATTACAAAGGGCTACACTTCAAGGAGAAAGCATGGACTTTCTTCCTTGAGAAAAACCGGAAGGGAAAATTTGATAGGACAAAAGGTATACCCAGGGAATGGTTTAATGAGCCATGGAGAGAATTGGTCTTGATTATCCAAAAGTTTTTGACTTGTGACCGAGGATATAGTGTTGCCCATTTATATCATGTTAAACTTCTACATCACATTAAGGGGGAAGATAGGATTAATTTACCTTATTTCTTATATAAAAGCCTCTTAAGAATGATTGAAACAGCAAGACATGAAAACAGGCTTAAGGCAGGACAGATGTATCATCAAGGATTGATTAAAATCCTAGTTGAGTATCAAGTGAGATTGCAGGGCATAGTGTGGAGAGAATTCATGGTTAAAAATCATTTTACTGAACAGATTAAAGAGGTGCAAGAGAAAACAGAGCAGGAAAGTAAAGGAGTGATGAATTCACCCTTATATCCTAGAACAAGAGCCAAACAGCAAAATAACATGGCCATGGATTATGAAATATATGTGATGTCTATTCCCAAAAGATTTACAAATAAAAGTCCCATCAATTTAGACAGGGAAGAAGAAACATATTTTCCAAGACCACAAGAAGAAAATAATATTCCACAAGAAGAATTTGATAGGGATTCTTCCTATGATGATGAAGCAGCTGCATCATTAATGAAAACAACTCAAGATTTTGAAAAAGAAATTAATGATGGGAAAATCAGGGATTTAACTGATCAATTAGAAATTAGTAAAATTGTGGAAAAACAGTTAAAAGAGGAGAACAAAGCAAACAGGAAATAAAATGCTAAATTGGTCAAAACAAATGAAAAATTGAAAGAAGAGTTGGGGAGATTGAAAAGGAAGAATGATCTAATTTCTAAACAAGCATTTAAATGGTTGAAGGAAAAGAACATGTGGCAGGCCAAGTATGAAAAGCAGAAGGTTAAAGCAGCTATGTTCAAAGAAAGACATGACACAGGTTTAGATTGTTTGGCGAGGGCAGCACAACAGGAAGCATCGACAGGTACAACATCTACTTCAGAAAGAAGAAGGTCAAAGAGGAACAGGCAAGCATGGGGACATGCTTGATGATAAGCAAGGGAGAGATGTTGGGCCTTAGTTTTGGTCTTATTTTGCTCAAAGAAACTTATTTATCCATCTATTTTTCCATCCATTTTCCATTCATTTATTCCATTTTGACATATATTTGATATTGATTCAGGTATTTAATTTTAATTTTTCAAATTCTAAAGTTTTTATGAAAGTTTGATTTTTAGTGCAAAATTGGCTGATTCAGAAATTCCCGTAATAGCTATATGGTTGATATGGTTGCAGGACACTTGGGCACGAGTTGAATGCATGGATGGACAGCTTGGCAACTGGGACTAAGCCACCTATGCTTAGTTCGAACAGAACAAGTTTTATTAGGCCCATTTAGTTCTAGTCAATCATGACTAGTCATTCAGAAATCCCATAGAAATAGAGCAGTTTTGAGATTCTATGGGATTGACCATATTTCTTGGGATAAGAATAATGAATTCGACTTAGATAGGTGGATGAGAAGTAGATGGGTTTGTTTGAGTAAAAATAGATCAGTTTGTTCATAAGACTTCTTATTTAAAGCCAAAGCTTTGATGGCTTATGTATTAGGATTATTATTGACTTATATACTTTTATATTGTGACAATTTTGGATTGAGAAGTTAATTTGAAGACTTGTGCTGTTATCAATTTTCTGTTCAATGTTATGGATGTGTGACTAAAGTTAAGCTTCTGAGATCATTTATCAAGTGTGCAAGGCAAGCGTGGAAGGGCCCCCATTCCAAGCTAAGTACACTTTCTTGTTAACTAGTTTTATTTCCTTGTAATTTGATGATTGTAGAACTGGTTTTCAAAGCTTTATTTCAGATTGTTTAATGATTCATGCATAGTGATTGATGTCATTAGTTTATAACTTATTCATCACTTTATCAAGTTGGAAAAACAGATGTATCAAGTTGAGCATCCCTTCTATGAAAATGATGAATTAAAGTTGGTTTCTTTTGTTTGTGTGCAAGCAGTTTCTTGTTGAGATTTTTGATATTAAGATGAATTAATTATAATGGAACACTTTACATGTCTCTTAAGTTAAGAGCTTCTTTCATTAATAATTTATCCATCTTAAGTTCTTGGTTTTAATCTCTGATTCATTAAGTGGTAATTGAGGTGAAAATGAATTTCTTGAGTCAAGAATCATTTCAATGTTATTCCTCTTTTTAAACTAATGGAGTTAGAGTTGTAGAATGTATTACTTTCAGCTTATCTTTCAAGGTTGATTATATCTGATTTTCACATATAGTGATCTTGCCTCAAAGCATAAACAACCCGGATTGATAATAAATAATTGTGTTAGTTTAGGTACATAAATTAGCTCAACAATAACCCTACATGCAGTATTTTCCTTACGGTGGGTTTTGCACCAACATGGCCTCGTGCAACTCCACTGTGACACTCCCATAAGATATCTTCTCTTTCATGATCCTAGACACTTCTTTGCAAGATATGATCCAATCCCATTTTATATAACTGCCTTGCTATGAGTTGATATTCAACCACTTTCACTACTAGATGTCTTTTTTGTGTCACTATGTATTCTACTGGGCATTTACCTGTGGATAGATATGTCATTATTTTCTCCAAATAATCTGAGATGGATTCTACTCTAAAGAGATCAGCATCTGGTAGCTGGTCGTTAAGGGATCCCTTGTTTTCCCCATTCTCCAATATTGATAAGTGGTCAGGACCAACGGTCCTAGTTTTACTATTACTTCAAAAGTGAACTCACGGAATCGTAGGACCCATCTATAGATTCTTCCTTCAAGCATAGGTTTGTTCACTAGATATTTCAATGTTGAGTGATATGTGAATAACTTGAATGTACCTCCCAATAAGTAGTGAAAAAATTTATGTAGAGAGTATACCATAGCAAGAACCTCTCTTTCTATTGTTGTATAATTTCTTTCAACTATAGATAAATTTATGCTTGCGAAGTACACTAGATGATCTATGGAGGTCTCTCATGGATGATCTAACACCACTCCCAAAGTAATGCTTGAGACATCAATGTTGACATGAAATTGTTTATCCCAATCAGGATGGGAAAAATGGGTGCACTTGCTAGTTTCTCTTTTAATGTATCTAGTGCCTTAGTGCATTCGCTGTTCCACATAAATTGTTCCGACTTCCGCAACAATTTTTCCAATGGTGTTGTTATCTTTGCTTAGTCATGGATAAACCTCCTGCAGTACCCTATGTGTCCTAGTAGTGACCTCAATTTTTTACAGTCTCTGGTGCTTCCATGTTCACAATGACTGCTACCTTTTCTGGGTCCACACATACACCCTGCTTACAGATGACATGTCCCAAAAGTGTTCCCAAAGGTGTTGCAAAGGTGCACTTCTTAAATTTGAGAGAAATTTGAAGTTGTATACACCTATAAAACATTATTCTGAGTACATTTGCATGGTTATTTAGTAGACTATAAACTATCCAATCATCCATGTATACTTCCAGGAATTTATTGATATAGTCTCTGAATGCTGCTATCACTATCTGTGAAAACACAACTGGTGCATTCTTTAGTCCAAAAGGCATGACATGGTAGGAAAATGATCCCCATTCTATTGTGAAAGTAGTTTTCCTTTTATCTTCCTCTCCTTTTTACTTTGTATTACAATTGGGTTGATCCATTTTTCTTCCTCAACTGGAAAAATCAAGCCTTCCTTCAACATTTTATCTATCTCTGTTTTAACTTTTTCTTTTATTCTCAGATTCGGGTGGTAAGGCCTATGCATTACTGGCATCTCATTTGGTTTTAAAAATATGGGCATATCTCCCAGATCTCCTTTGATCCCTATATGCTCCACTAGTGAAAATGGAAAAAAGTCTTCATACTCCTGTAATAGGTCAAATATTTCATTTGTTGTCTCTATATCCCAATAATCTATGATGGATGCAATCTTTGGTATTTCTGCGCTTCCAATATTTTTCTTCTTCATCTTCAAAGGTAATAGGTGTAGTCCCTTTGTAGTTGGTTCTTCTTGTATTTCCCGCTCTCCCTCTTTCTCTTCAAGGCATAGAAAACATAGATTCTCTAAATCACCATCGTCTATCTCTTGGTCAATCCTTTTACATGCTACCGATTCTTTGACTTTATGTTCTGATAAAGATATCTCTTCATATTCCTGAAGCTCTGGAAAGAACAATACTCTTGTAATTGATTGAAGGGAATCTGTAACTTGTTATGTATCTCCTTTGAAATAAAAACATTGAGTAAATTTTTCTACAACTGTTTCCCAGGTACCAGTTTCTCTCTTCTTCTCTTTTGTCAGGTACCAAGCCTGTGGAATGGTATCCAATTAATGTATAAAGTTGTGCACTCAAAAATATTCTAGATATCTGTCTTTCCTCCACTTATCCTCGCAGCTACTTAGACGTGCTAGGGGGTCAGAATCCCCTTGGTACTTCTCTTTGAATTGTGGTCCTGAAGCTTCATGGAATCTTGTTCTTAATGCTCTGGTAATATCTTCCCAATGCGAAAGAAAGTTGCGATGGGTAGTGATATGTGCATGAGAGGGACTCTATGTTCTAGTTGTACTTTTTCTTCCACTTTGGTAATGAACATATTTACAACATGCATATTGAAAGAGTTGGATATCCTCTTACCTCTGTACCAATCTAGTTGACTCCTTGAATATTGCCACATATTCTGGTGTTAATTTCATATCCTCCCTATTGCCAATCATCCCATCATACTTTTGATCCCAAGTTGGAACTCTGAAAACTCTTCCAGCTTACGATCCCTTATGTTGTAGGATCGATATAATATTCTCTTCCTCCTTCCGTCATCTGGTAGAGTTGACCTACAAGTTGGGTGTCCTCTCTGTTGTCGACAGTCTCTGTGTATTGAGGTCCTTGATATGAATATAATGGTTGAACTACTCCAACTTCCCCATCTTCGAATATCATTAATTCATTCCTCAAATCAATCACTACATAATTCTCAAAGGTCCAATATATCCCTAGCAAAGCAGGGTAGGGATCCTTGTTTCCCATGATGTCTATTACTTCTGTATAGGTTTTTACTCTGTGACATCAACTTCGACTTCTTCCAGTCTTCCTATTGGTACAATAGAGTATTGATTTTCCATTCTGAGTTGTATTGGTGAATATGTCAGTTTCGATTTCCCCAGTGCTTCCCACGTATTGCGGGGTAGAATGTTGACATATGATCCAAGATCAAGCATTGTATCTCTAATTTGAAATCCCGTGATCCGGGTGTTCACACGGAACTCCTTTCTAGTTATTCTCTTTTTTCTTTTCACCCTTCTTATTTAATTTTCTGTTGGATTCCCTAAGTCTCCAGGTTCTGCATTTCCTTCACGACCAATTCTATATTTTTATTTAGTTGTTGCAGCATTGGTCTGTTTTTTACGATTTTTAGGAACATTCGGAACCATTCCTCAATCAATGTACTTGTATGGATTTCCTTCTCTCTTTCGCTGGATGGTTGTGGAAGTTCCATACTTTGATGTCTCCCTATCTCGAAAAATGTTTATAGTTCTTCTTTAAAATATTGTTTTTGTTGGTCTAGGTTGAAAGATTTCTTTGGGGATGCAGGCTTCATTAACTTTATTAGGTCTGTGCCCTGAGCATCCTCTATTGTTTTCTTCCCTCCCCACGTTACTATAGCTACACTTTGCATGGGTTGATCTTCTATTATTCTTGGTTCTGCATAAACTAGGTTTTCTCCCCTTTATATGGCTCTTTATTCCCATCTCCTAATCATCTTTGGGGTCTTTAGTTGCATGTGCATTAACTCTGCATTGAGAGCACCATGGTCTTTTTGGTAGCAAAAATTCTCTCGCTACATTCCCTTCCTGATCACGGTTATAACACATTACTGGTCCTCTTCCTCCAGTTCTTCTACCTCTCATTCCTCCTCCTCAGCCCCTACGAGTTTCATTCACTTTATAAGACGACTTGTCCAATCATTCTTCCAATGCATTAATGGCTATAAATTGCTCTGTATTATGTGTTATAGAGGCACAAAATTCCCAATATATGTTGTCTGTAACATTAGAATATTTTTTCAAAATTGGACACAGTCATGGAGGATGACCAACACCTTTGCATATTTCACAACACTCGGTTGCTATTTGATTTTGTTGATTGGGGAACCATGGGAAGTGGGGTTGCGGTTGGTATAGTCCTTGAGCATTTATCTGTGAAAATCCATCGACTAGAAGGGTCCCTTGTGTTCTGGTTGCCGAAGTTCCAGCATTTTCTCCTCGCAACCTCAGACATTTTGTGGAAACGTGTCATTCCATCAAGCAATGTGTGCACCACACATTGGGCCTTGCAGGTCATACCAGTTGAATGTATTTCAACTTCTCCATTAAATTGTCTATTTGATGTTGTAGTCCTAGTATGGAAGGATCTTGTACTTCTATTCCTCCTCTGAATCCTACGGGTAACCTGCCATAGCTTCTATTTTCATGGCTTGCTCGAGAGCATCCTAGAGTGTATCAATCTTCTATTGCATCAACGGTGTCCTTGTCAACGATAGGGGTGATTTTATGAACCAATCCCACTGGTGATTCATATCTATTGGGTAACTTAGCTTTCTAATCGTGTCTTTAAACCTTCTCATTAAATCCCGAACTGTTTCTCCTTCCCGCTGTTTGATTTCCCACAACTCGAACTATCCTTGTTGATTCATATGAGACAATTTGAATTCTTGGAAAAATTCTTTCTTCACATCGTCTATTGTTGGGTTCTGGTGTGCTTCTGACCATTTAATGAACCAGTGAAAAGCTCTTTCTCTAAGTTTGTCTTGAAAATCAATTAACTTGACTTCATCTATTATCTATCGAGCTCTCCAAATTGTTTTGCGGAGATACCAATGCTGCTCTACATCGTTGTTACCTTTTCCAGAAAATTCTGGGTATCGCGTGAACGATCCCACTATCTTTATTTATGTTGGTGGCACTAAAACAAAACCTCTGCTTCCCAGATGAGCGATTTTACTACCATCACTATTGTTAGTAGACATCCATATTGTTGATTTAGTACTACTCAACTTGCTAAACTCCCATAACTTAACAAATAACTTATCAGGTGGATGATAGAGTACCAGGGGAAGGTTAGGACTAGTGCTACTTGAAACTTTGGGAATAGGATTACCTTGCATTATGGGTATCATCCTCTCTTGGAATAGTTTCTCCATCGCAACATGAAGCTCCACATCGGACTCTTCCTTGGGGTGCACGTCCTCCTCATTACACTTCTCTCCCTTTTCTCTTTGGGCTGGGCTCCTATAGACTTTCCTAACTTCCTTAATGGTCCCTCCCATTCCTTGGGATACCATCTAACCTTCTCTTTCCTCTTTCATCTGTGATTCCTTTTCCTGGTTTTGTCGATTCTTCTCCTGCTTCTCAAACTCCTTCATCGCCCTTTCCCGCCACTTATCAGCAATATGCGATGTCTGATGTGCGCTTTTCTCTCTCAAGCTACTAGAGGTTCTTAAATCCATATCCCTATTCCCTCCTTTTCCTTACTCGTAGCATCTTTCCCTCAAATTATTTCCCTAGTACTAGAGGTTTAGGTCTCCATCTCAGGGCTTTGGAGTAACATCAATCCCTCATCCACCATTAGGGCTTTCATCCACAACTCTAAAATGTACCCTTCCAAGGTATATTTTACCCAAAAATTTACTTCTCAAGTTAGATCTGTATCTAATCGATGGAGTGTTACTATATCTGTGTGTGTCCAATTGCGATAGAATATATGCAATCCTCCTAGGAATGACTTTATCTAAAGTCTCCACAACCAATTATAAAGCTCTTTGAGAAACTTTCCCCAAAATATTTCATACAGGTCACTTACGGATTAGGTAGGGCATCTCACCCTGCTCGAGGGAGTAGGGCATCTCACCCTGCTCCAGGGAGTAGGGCATCTCACCCGAGGTGTGAAATGACTGTAATAAGATTAGAATCTAGATCAGGTAGAACAAAAATATGAACATAGATAGAAGCTATGAAGATTTATAATCTACATACATATCTCAAATCTAAGAAGGAGCTATCATTAATGAGGACATGGTCAGAATGTTGAATTAAAAATTTAAGTTAGACAAACATTCACCATAAGAAATTAACCAGTAATCAAATCACGATATCACACACAGAAACAAACATATTTCATTATCAATATCAAAACTCCTCGACATCAACATTTTCTAAACCTGACTTAGTCAAGTCCTCCCAAACATAATTTTTAGCACGTTCATCCTTATTGAATATCCACCATGCATACCTTTCCCCTAGACCATCATCAATAATCCAGGTTTGTAGATTCACTAGGAGTATATCGTGCTCATTTATTTTGCAACAGTTAACTTTAGCACGAAAAAATGGAGGTCTTTTACCAAGCTTATGGAGTTTGAAGGGATCAACTTGTTTAGCGTGCTCACTTTTTTGGCACTCAAGTTGTCTGCATCCAGTGGCTAAGTCATCCATAGCATAAAGATCCCCATTGGGACACGCATCAGCATTCCCCATTCTGTAGAGACATTGTGGGGTGTGATATGCATGAGATATTGCATACAGTGTTCCAGAGTTTGAGGAAACTATACATCACCCTTTATCTATTATAACTTCTCTATGGTTGCCATGATATTTGGGAAAAGTAGTCATGAAACACTGAGAAAAATTCGTGTTCTCATCGCTTTTGAGAGCCCATATGTTGCTCTCAAAATTAAAGTGCATGGGAGAGATATTGGAAGGATATTTGGCATGTCGGAGCAGCCAGCGATCAAAATCCTCTATATATAGTTTTTTTCTTCCAGGGTATTGTTGGGCCAGAATTGTGATCTACAGATAAACTACGCTTCCCTAGACTGATGTCTAGTCTATAACAACAAGTGAAAGACTGCACTACCCTTTTTCCTAACTCAAAATAGATATACAGAGAGGATTGGATGCTTACTTGTTTCATTCGCTTCCAAATGACTCCTTTCTATCGCTTCCACTACAACCTCAAATTCAAGTGATTTCAAATAGTTGAATGCTTCCTGCAAGAAAGAGCACTAAAACAGCAGAAGATAGAATAATCTAGATATCTGTTCAAGTTAATTAGCCAAATCAGTTAAGCATAAACTACATTCATCAACCAAGATTTTACAACATGGAAAATCAAAGTAAACATGGATTCATGTAGGGAAAAACAAGAAGTACTCTTTATTGACGATAGAAGGAGAGGTTACAACCTAGTGACTGATTCATCGTGACCTTCCAGCAGAGTTTCCTAGTCTCATCATAGCATAAGTCTCTCTAGCAGCAGCTCCACAAATCAAACTCTCTATTCAAAATTCTCCAGTATTTCTCTACTCAAATTCTTTCTCCTTGAACACTTAGCTTTGTGTTCAATTTATAGATGAACTGTAGGTTTTTTTTCAATAAATTGCATTCAAAAAATAGGCAAGACATGTTTTCCAGTCATGTAGATGTCAAATTCACACTTGGATCCGAATCATTACACATGTGAACCCTTATAGAAGACACTGGCCAAGTGGAGATTCCAGAACAATGAGAATTTCTGTAATATTACTTTCTGAGAAATACTAGCAATCAGCCGGATCTATTCCAGAGATTGACTGCAGGGGAATTTACTGAAATATGTCACCTCTAAATAGAGGGTGAGATTTGGAGGCTAGCTGGACCTATCCAGACTCTGTCTATAGAAATGGTTGATAAATAATATCCCCAATACGGGAAAACTAGCAAGGTTGGGAATACCGAAAATATCCCAATATTGTAGCTACAACAATATGCAAAACTTAAACAAGTAGCATCAAGGAAATATAAAATCATAACATGGAAGAAGAGTGCATATCTGTATATTAATTTCAGTAGCATAAATGTATACAAGATCTTGAGGAATTTGTCCTCTCAAGATAGGAAAATCTACCTCAATGAAGAATACATCTGAATACATGCAAATACACTACCATCTAATGATGCCCTAGCTATGACTGTGCAGTCCTCTATAGGGAATGACTGCAAATTAAGGAATACATGATATACACACAATGTAATCTCAATAAGAAAGGGGGGGAGAAATTTTCAATCCTAAGAAACAATAATACAACAGTCCCCTTGAGGGATTTGGCTGAAATACAAAAAGAGAAAAATGCCAAAGTTGTTGTGTTGCTGCAACTCACAAACTAGAAATGGATGTAGATGACTAAAGATGCTGAAAATGATGGGTTGAATCTCATACAATGGAGCTCTTAGGGGAAAATCTGATCCAATCCCTAAAGATCTCACCCTCTAAAATGGTGGAGCAAGTCTCCACTGCAAATACACTCAGAAATAGCGTTTTCAAGAGGAGGGACTGTGTTGTTCATGAATAGGAATACTTGGCCTGATGCCAATGGTCTAAAATATGCTCTAGAAACTCCCTCACTAACCTCCCGGAGGAATAGAAGTCCCTCCCTCTGAAAGATGAGCTAGAGATATGGTGTGGTGAAGTCCTCCACTGCTACACCCAGCAAAACTACATTCTACCCAGCTGGAGAAATGCAATATCTAAAAGGAGTGGCTTTGGCCTTGAGCCAAGAAATTTGGAGCATGAAGATCAGTCCCTCAAGAGGCCTCTCAAGAGGGTTAAGCAATTCCTAAACAGGAATTCCTCCGGCAACCTTGCTAAACAGCAAAGGATGCACAATGTATGTATAGAAAACAATTCGAAAATCTGAATTCATAACCCCCACAATGGCTCCATTGCCTCCCTTTTAACAATTGAAAGCTCCATTAGGGTTTCCTCCACCAAATTTCATCTTCCCCATTCACACTACGTTGTCTTCTAAAACAAGCTACTCCTCCTAGGGCAGCGCTGTTGACTTGGTCAAATCCAAGCTTCTCCTCATGCATTTGCCCCTTTTTGCACTTGAGGGTGCCAAATAACCCCATTCTAATGATCCCTTATCACTCATGAGGGATTTTATTTATGATAATGGGTTGCCTCACCCATATTATTCATCTCTAAGATAACATAGGAAAAAATTAATGTTCCAATTTATTCATGAAATTTTTTTAACATTACAGTCCTCCCCTCCCAAATGTTGCTTGTCCTTAAGCAACTGCAAGGATAGAACTGGGAAGTCTCCATTCAAGGAATGGAGTCTGAAATGTGTTGAGGATCCTCTATCCCAAGCAATCATCCATACAAAATGATTTACCTCCCAACATGGAAACTGTTGGCAATCCTCTTCCACCTCTGGCTCATGTAGTGTAGGTGGGCTGCAAATCTGATCTTGGTAGACAAAAGAGCCTACCCCACGCTATCCTTCTCTCCACTCATGATGAGTGTAGAGTGTATGCTGATCTCGGGCTGCAATAATATTTCCCTCAAATGGAAAAATGGAAACTAGACCCCTAAGGATCTCTTTCCCAACGCTATGATACAAGCTGGTCCAAGTCCTCTCACATGTGATGAGTTGGAAATCATAAACACATGGTATCAAGTCAATCTCATAGCTCACCTCACGATGGATCAATTGTTGAACTGTGGTGGCCACATCATCTCCCATGCTCCCACCAGAGCATGTACTGTAGAAAGTGAGGGAGTCCTTTTCCCCATGGGACACACTCATACAATGTGTCTCTCCCCAAAACATGCTCCCAACATAAGTAGGAAAATCAACAACATAAGGAGCAATGATGAAAATCATGTTGGCTTCCATGTGTAGTAAATGTAAAGGGCATTGATCCCTCACATGCAACCAATGTTGTATGACCCTCCACTATAAAAGAGAGTGACAAAATGTGTGGTTTCTAAACCACCTACTTGCTGCCCCACTCTCCTCATATGTTTGGAGAAAATTAATGATGAAGGATGTAAGGTGAACCTGCTCTCCAAAACACATCTCCTCCCCAAGTCCTCCTAGGGAGTGGTCACGGATACTGTTCATGGCCTGAAATAGACCATGGTATTTAGGAAAGGGGATGCTCCTCCTTGGAACATCATCCTACACATGTATGGTCAAGGGATGCATATATATGTGATACAAAACATTATGCAAATAAACATTTTCCTTACCATATTTCCTACCTCCGCAAATGGAGTGGCCCATCGTTGAGTCTCCTCCCATCCTCCAAGAGGAAAGAGGTGGCTATGCTAACTCATCCATATCCACATGTTCCATGCATCTCATCCAATGCTGATCTGTCAATATCATGCAAACAAGATGGTCCTGGGAATACTCCATCAACAAACTAGAGCTCCAACATGGACCCATCCTCCATAGTGACAGTGCTGATGATTCCTCCTGAAGGGTATCTGTCACATGGTTATCTCTTTCTTTGACATCTGCTATGCCAAAGATTCAAGTTGGAAGGCTGCTAACCTTCCCCTGCTACTTCTACCACAACGCAGAATCTGAAATGAGAGCGGGTGAAAAGGATATTGAGAGAATGGCTCTCTCCTCCATGAGTCTACCCAATACTCTCAGTGCTGGGAAGTTATCTCCCAATGCTCCCAATCCTCTGAAATAAATGAATGATGCCTCCATAGGTGACACATCTCCCATCACCTGCTGATCAAGTGGTTTCCCTAGAAAAATGTCTCTGTGCAATGAGACATCAACACTAAGAGGTGACTACATACATGAATGAACAAATATTTCCATGCCTATGTTGCATAGTCCAATCACCTCCTCAAGTGTATGAACCTCCAAAAATGAATAGGGGTGGGTACTCCTCATCTCATGATGTTGGGTCTTCTCCCTACCTTCTCCCTAGGTCTCCATGGTTCCACACCTCTTCGACAATGGCACAAGTATAGTATGGGTTGTGCCTTGATCTCCATACATGAGATCATGGGGACCTCCTTGAAAAATTTCAAGAATCCATCTACTTGGAGCAAGAGCTCATCCTTCCTCTGCATGAGGCACTAGATAATCCCTGGATGGCACAGTGATGTTTCCCTCAGCATTCTCCATATGAATGGGTGACCCTCCAACAATGTTGTTGCAAGTAGGGAATGTCTCCCAAGGTGGAAGTGATTCTTGATCATCAAAGGCCAAGGAGTATCCCCTTTGCACCATGATAGTGCCATCTCTTACTCCTGCAACATCATATAATAAATGAGAGCAAATATGTCCTTCCTCTCCCAAGTGTGACCCCAGCAACAAATGCTTTTGCTGCCCCCTCATGCTCTCATCATGAAAAATATGTGATGAGGACATAGTGAATGATATGTAGGTTGCATTATCACTATGCACCCATACTCTTTGCTACTCCATGATGCTAGCATCATTCTTGTTCACCTCCTCCTTCATACCCCATGAAAAAGGATAAGTCCCTTGCTGGCCAAACTCTCTCAAGAGTAGCCAATGCAACATGGCTTCTTGCTACCCTGTGTCATATACCTACAAGAGGCTCACCATCCTCTTGCCTCCCATCCACATCCACTCAGCTCCTAGTGGATGATCCTCATCATTCTACCATTTGGTACCCTCCCCACAAGGGCTACTATCATCCCAAAACAGATTCTCATTTTTGCATTTCATGGGACATTGAAATGAAAATTTTCCCATGACAAAGTTCTGAAACCCCAACCTCACATATGATGCATGACCCATCAAATGTGTATGAGGACAACAATGGTTTCTCTCTTCCTTGACCACATGAAGATGGCACAACGTAGTGAGAGTTTCCTGCTCTAGACAATCAGCTTGTAGTGGCATGCAATCCCTCATGGAATGTACTGAATCAGCAGGAAATGAAAACTCATGCATACCTTGGTAAATTTTGGAAGAGTCTTGTGTAGCTGCAAGAGTCCCTTCCCAAAATGTGTTGGCTGCCCTATCTGCTGAAGATGGAGGTTGCTCCTCCATGACTGAAATAGTGCTGGTGTGTGCCTCATCAATTGGTGGTGAGGGCTCCTCCCTCCTTTGATCAAAGTGGGAAGTGCATGGTACTTCCTCCTCTCTTTCTTCTACTTTATCAACTTCCTTAGAGAGGTTCTTGCTGGACCCAATACAGGAAAACTAGCAAGGTTGGGAATATCGAAAATATCCCAAGATTGTAGCTACAACAATATGCAAAACTTAAACAAGTAGCAGCAAGGAAATATCAAATCATAACATGGAAGAAGAGTGCATAGCTGTATATTAAGTTCATCAGCATAAATGTATACAAGATCTTGAGGAATTTTTCCTCTCAAGATAGGCAAATTTGCCTCAATGAAGAATACATCTGAATACATGCAAATACACTACCATCTAATAATGACCTAGCTATTACTACGCAGTCCTCTATAGGGAATACCTGCAAACTAAGGAATACATGAGATATACATAATGTAAGCTCAATAAGAAAGGGGGGGAGAAATTCTCAACCCCAAGAAACAATAATACAACAATCCCCTTGAGGGATTTGGCTGAAATACAAAAAGAGAAAAATGTTGGAGTTGGTGTGTTGTTGCAACTCACAAACTAGAAATGGATGTAGATGACTGAAGATACTACAAATTATGGGCTGAATCTCATCCAATGGAGCTCTTAGGGGAAAGGCTGATCCAATCCCAAAAGATCTCACCCTCTAAAATGGTGGAGCAAGTCTCCACTGCAACTGCACTCAGAAATAACGCAGTCAAGAGGAGGGACTACGTTGTTGATGAAGAGGAATGCTTGGCCTGATGCCAATGGTCTGCAATATGCTCCAGAAACTCCCTCACTACCCTCTCGGAGGAATAGAAGTCCCTCCCTCTAAAAGATGAGCTAGATATATGGTGTGGTGAAGTCCTCCACTGCTACACCTAGAAAAACTGTGTTCTACCCAGTTGGAGAAATGAAATATCTAAAAGGAGCGACTTTGGCCTTGAGCCAAGAAATTTGGAGCATGAAGATCAGTCCCTCAAGAGGCCTCTCAAGAGGGTGAAGCAATTCCTAAACAGGAATTCCTTCGGCAACCTTGCTGAACAACAAAGGATGGACAATGTCTATACAGACAACAATTCAAAAATATGAAATCATAACCCTCACAATGGCTCCATTGCCTCCCTTTTAACAAGTGAAAGCTCCATTAGGGTTTCCTCCACCAAATTTCCTCTTCCCCATTCACACTGCGTTGTCTTCTAAAACAAGCTACTCCTCCTAGGGAAACATTGTTAACTTGGTCAAAACCAAGCTTCTCCTCATGCATTTGCCCCTTTTTACACTTGAGGGTGACAAATAATCTGATTCTAATGATCCCTTCTCACTCATGAGGGATTTTATTTATGATAATGGGTCCCCTCACCCATATTATTCATCTCTAAGATAACATAGGAAAAGATTAATGTTCCAATTTATTCATGAAAATTTTGGAACATTACAATTTCGCTCCCAATGTGACCAACACACCTTTGAATGTTGGGAAGTGCTTTTCAAAGTAGCCCTGAATTGGGCTACCTACATATGAAATTCACTTAGGCCCCTTAGAGCCTGCATTGGTGAGCTCCCACATGTTTAATAATAAGCTTCAAACCATGGAAAAGCCTTGCTTTGATGAAAATCATTTGTTTGATTCATGTTGTTTCTTGTCTTAGGGAATATATAAACTGAGATGATAGGGAATGATAGACCCTTTGATCATCGGTCCTGGAGATGATGCCTAGTTAACCAGGTCATTGGGAATGGTGCCCAAATTGACCTATAACAAATGCCCCCTAAAACATGAGATCCAAATAATAAGAACATTTGATTGACATGCTTTACACTGTGATGAGCCTGGAAACAAAGCAGATGGTCACCTGCATCAATATTACAATACATTACATCATGATAAATCCTCTATTGATCATAATTGCTGAGGGTAGGCATTCCCATAGTCAGCACATAAAACAATCTAATAACATGTACATAATTCAGAAAGTTGTATACATTGGAATGTTTCCCAGATGCAGACATCGCCTACAGATATAGGCCCATGTTTGGATGAAAATCTGTATGTAAGGTCACCATACAGATGATGTGTACAAAAATCCTGAAATCGCAGCCTGGATGGATAAAACTAGATCTGGGGTCTTCTTATCTCATTCACTCGATCATTCAGGTACAAGTCTAGCCATGTGAATATATTATTTGTCGTCAAACATGGAAAGACATCATCAGCATCTTGGTAGTTTGAAATGTTGATTGGTGCATTTCTCATTGGGTTTTATGTCTCAAAGACCAGAAATGAATTTACATTAATTGACTCTCTTCTTGAACTTTTACATTTCAAATGGTGGCACTTGGGAAAGCCTTGAGGTTATACTTTCGGGGTTATTTGGAAATGGGAGGGGATCATTCCATAATCCATGTCCCATGTGTTCGTGTATATGGTTGAAAATGGATTTTCACCCTTATTTCAATATAAAAAATGGTAAGATAGGGGGTGCTCATGAGGTGACAACAAGGTTGTGGACATGTTTGTTGGAGATATCAATGGTCGTTGTATTATTCAAGATTTATTTTTTAGCTTCTTCTAATTATTTTACTTTGGGAAATTTTGTAGCTTAAGATGAAGACATTTCATATTTTTAGAAAACAAAAATAAGTTTGATAATTATAAAGAATCATATTTTTTGGGAGATTGAGTTATTAATTATTTTCTAACTAGATTTATTTCAAGAGACCTATTTTTTGAAACTATTTCATAAAATCATTGTGATTCAACATTGAAGAAAAAGATAAAAATTTAGTGTTGGATACTTTCGAGGGGTTGGTGTTTTATGTAGTATAGTATGGAAGTGCTCAAAGCCATAGGGCCATATTTTTACAATAGATTAATAAACCAACCATTGGATTCATCACTTGTAAATTCAATTTTCTTTTCTATCGGTGTATTTTTCTCTTGTAAATCACAATCTTGAGTAGTTTTAAGCCTTTGTATTATTTTGTTTTGGCTCTAAAGAAACATGTTGTTGACCAATTCTCATATTTACTTTATGACTATTTTGAATATTTTCTCAAGACACAACCAATGAAATATATAGTATCTCCTATTTTTTGTATTTACTTATCTTCGATGGTCTAATTGAATATATATCTTTAAAATATCTGGAAATTTGTATAGCATTAACTGTTTCCTATTAGTGAATCAATATTATATTCTCCAAAATCAATATTATTTAATGATTTATAGTTGTTGTGGAGTTATTGGATTTAGATGAAAATGTATTTATGTTTTCATGTATACAATTGACTTCGTCTAGGTGCCCAATATGCTTTCTTTCTTATCAATATAGTTAAAAGACTTCCACCCTCAATAATCTTCTTGATATTGGTTCCTTAATTACAAGGATTGGAATGACAATATTATTGGTAAGGAATTGTGCATCATGGGATAAATGTGCCCAATTGAAAGTACTTGATTTGAACATATGATAATATTTGACTATGATCTCTAGATTATATTATTTATATATAATTTAATTCATTTATTTGTATTTGAATGTAGCATTTGAGGGTGTTTGAAAAAATTATTCTAAGTTTATTTCAAAAAAATATCTTTGTGAAAGTTTTAGGGTTACCACCTCCAATCCAAGAGATAGTCTGAGGCCTTAAGTGGGAAGCTTTTCCAAAGTATTCATGGGTTTCCATGTCATTTTTCCCTAATTAGGAACAACTTGAAAATTAAAAAAGCTTTAGCACTTGTTGGCTTGAGGGGTCCTGACCCAGGTTCGAATTTGATGGATAAAACAACAAACCCTCCAACTATTGACCCTTTCGGTAATGATCTTCTTGCCCAGACCAAAGTCTCACCCGGAGTAGTATGGAGGGGTGGTGGAACTAGGTTTCTGCACACTGATAAGGAATTTAATGAAGTGGTCATCAACAAAACCCGCATTGAACTTATACAGATGTGCGCAAAATTTTCTAACAAAATCACAGAGAAGGCACAATTATCAAAAGAATAACACAGAAATATTGTTCACTTTAGCACAGATAACATATCAGAACCATATCTAGATATTAATCAATGTAAACACTTAAAAAATATCTTAAGCATCAACAATGATGGATAATCAGATCAGATAACCTTGTGCAATCATTAATAGGTAAGTAAACAATGTGATATTAACAGAGCATAAACAATAAGAAATATATATGCATAACACAGATAGGTTCGCCAAAAATGATCTTTCTATTATCTTTCGGATATGTAAATACATCAACTATTATTTCCAAAACCATTTCAAACCCTTTCATGCACACAACCAGTAGATTCCACACATAGCCAGGATTAGGTCTCTGCACACATAACTATCAATATCTCATAACACATTCATTGACTAACCACTTAGCTTAGACACATTATATCTATTTATAATATGCCTAATGTGCACATACTGTGGTCTCAAACCATGGTTTGAGGTCCAAAATTTATAATGAAGCCCATTTACATCCAAAATTTGGGACCAAAAGCCACTTGACTTCATTTTCATGGTGCACACATACAAAAATACAAAGTGTCTTCGGATATTGTGCCTCAGAGGAGCCCGCTCCAATAGGCCGCAAACACAAACATATGACTCGCCCTGAGTCACTGAGGCACTGTCTCCTTAGTCTTAGCCTAAAGTGTCTTGAGAGAATTCTTGAGAGGGAGCACTAACTCGAGGCTTTTCATTGTTACAGTATGCACTTTCTGAACCATTTTATCTGTACTAGGCCCCTCTGTAGCCATCTCTACATTGCGTTGAGTCTATTGAATTATATTTAGAGTGTTTTCCATCGTCTGGAATTGTTGCAGCGCTTCCTCTACCCATGGTTGCATGCGCTCCTTCAGAACTTGTTCCTTTCGGCGCAATTCTACGGTCTCTGTCTGAATTTTGCGGCCTTCTTGTAGACGAGCAAGTCGCTGGGTAAGCACTAATGTAGGCACGACTATCCTAATCTCTTCAAACTATTTATCCTTCTTGTTGAGTGCATCATGCAACTACTACACGAATAGATCATTCTAGATAGAGGCCCATATATCCATGGTCTCGTTTAGTGAGCTCTCACACTGGGTGACCGCAATAATAATGTTATCATGTTCTTGCTTTACTTCTGCTGTTCTCTTTGTGCGAACCTCTGGTGGTGTCTCCAACTACAATTCGGTTATGAGGTCGGTGATTTGCTACTCATACTCCGTTCAAATGGTTTTTACTTCTACACGCACTGCTTTCACTGCAGCAACCAAGACCTCTAACTTCTCAGCATGCACAGTTGTGGCCAAGACAGCTACAATGTCACACCAAACCTGATTGATCTTAGCCTCTAGCGCAGTGGGCTGGGCCTCATCTTCTCTGCAAAGATACTTCTACTTGTTTTTACTGCTGGTGTTCTTGTGTAGCTTTTTTTTGTGCATCTCTGGTATTTGTCTATGCGGTCGCTTCTCAGTATTGGAGCTCATCTACGATTACTGAATGCAACAAATATAATTTACCTATAGGGAACAATGAAATATTAATATGAATATCACCTGTACCAGTAAATTGAACACGTTGGCTAGTGTCCATCTGTATTTCTCGTAGAGCGATGTGGAAAAATTTTGCATCGCCTGATTCTACAAAGGAAACATCCAATGGTTGCACGAGTATAATATGTGCATTGGTTCAAATCGCCCAAATCACGTTCTCCTGAATTTGGCTCGCTTGAAATTTTAATTCATGCAACCTGACCTGTAAAATCTCTAGTGCAGATTTCTATTAGACTTCCATGTCGGTCCATCGATCTTCCATCGCAGAGGTAATAGTTTTCACGATCTCATTTGAGGTCATCCTCTGAGAGCGTTAGGAACTCTTGTCCTTCCTTCTTAGATCACTTCTACTTCTTGCATGATCTACTTGCGGTCTAAGTGTCGCACTTAGTGCCTTTTGATATTTCCACTTCTCTAGTCTCCTTAGGCACAGAGTCATTCTTCTCTGGCACTGTCGTTGTATTAATGGTTTCTCCAGTTGTAGTGGATGTTAATTTCTTCTCTGAAGGGTAGGTGACAGTAGAGGCTTGGGTTGCACCACTTGGTTTAGTTTTGCATCATATAAAACCCAAAATATTTTATTCTCTTTTGCGTGCACTGGGTCAGACGAGTTCCAGAGTGTTGCGTAGTGCGCGCATAGCTTCGTACATTTTCTCTTCAATTTCATGGAAATGTGTGTCTTCATGGGTTATCCATCCTATAAGTGTAATCAGTAACAAGAGCCATGCATACTAGAAGGGTTTTCCCTCCTCCTATGCCTCACATACATTCTCTAGGTATTCCTTAGAGAGGTACCCGCACCAATTGTATATGACTCCCTTTTCACATCTTCCAGCTAGTGCAATCACATGTGCAGACACCTCCTTGGGCCTACATTTATGAATCATATTTTAGGTCAAGATGTGTGTGACAAAAAGTATAGCGGGGTCATTGATATCCTTTAGCACGAACCCCCAAGACTTACGAGTGACATCGTATTTTTCCTTGATATGATCTGCCACCACTTTCTCTTACGCTTTGCCTCCAAAGTATGAAATAGGGTCAGCCCCATTATTAGGCAGAAATATTATTCTATGAATCAATTCTGCATTAATTTGGATGCGCTCTCCCAACCAGAGTGCATCATCATGGACTAATTCTAGCAAATCATTGATGGGATTGCGCCCAAAATGAGCTATCTACAACAAATTGATCATATTTTCCTTGTACAGACCTAGCATTCCCCTCTTTGGCTCGAGGTGCACCATGCCTCCTTCATAATTAATTTGGTCTAAATAGAGCTCTCACGCAAGATTATGAAACTTCTCACCGCTCGCAATGCCCCAGTCATCAAAACGTAGCTATGGTATTTTTGCAAGAATATCCCCTTCCATGGGGACATTCTTTGCGATCATAGGGACTTGAATGCTCATACGCATATTATCCAAGTCCTTCGATGCTTTGAGATTAGGCTTCAAATGACTTCCATGGAAATATCCTAGAAGGGATTCACCATTCAACATGGCCAAGCGCACTGCTCCACCATTGGTGATTTCCTTAACATAGGGCCTTAGCCAATGCATCTTTAATTTATATTGAATAATAGAAAGTATAAGGTCGAGATGCAAGTAGTAAATAATAAATATTTGATCATTTAAGGAACTCAGTGATAAGGACAAGAATCTAATCCAGGAAGTTGTGAAGGCATAATTTTCTATAGCAAGCGTGTAGCAAGCAAAGATAAAAGAATAATCCTTAAACTAGCCTAGACAATATGATCAATTTTCTAAGCACAAACACGGACAAAGACCATCTTCCTAAATAGATTTTTGATGAAACTTGTAGCCATGTATGTTGTGTGATTTTCTGCAAGAAATCAAGATATAACGACTAAGGATCATATGTAAATTTACACCATATCAAGGCTATTCAAATTTATCAAATAAATTAAAAAATATTAAATCTTAAAAGATAATAATCAAAGTAAATCACTAAAAACAAAGCACATGACAATTAAAAAGACGTGGTCCGCGCCAAGTTACATTGTGATAACATGTGGTGTGTTACATGAAACGACGGAGTCAGACCCGCTTGATACAAATATTAAAACCCTATATAAATATAAATTAAAGATATATTGGTGATACTCGATATATTTTGATGTAGTAATAGCCTGCAATCAGATTGGAGATTCATTATACAAAAAAATTGTAAAGGGAAGGGAAGGGAAGGGAAGTGAAGCAGAGGGAATAATTTATGGGAAGTGATAAAATAGAACCATTTCACATCCACAATGCAAAACTCGATGATGAGCACGAGTCAAGAGAAGATATTCTTGATCTAGTGCGTCCAAGATTTGGAGAAATTAGTGGTAGTTCAACAACGATGGAAAGTTTCAATGCCATGACCGGAGGACTTATTGCAAATAGACTTCGACATTTGGTTGATGCAGCACCTCCATCATGAAAATGCAGTCTTCTATTTAATTTGATGCTGAAGATGGGGTTTGGATATATGGTGAGAGAAATAAAATTTAATGAGTGTCCAGTCCGAGACAAGAGGATGTCACCCTTTCCTTGTCATGAGTTCATGGCGTTAACTATTCCTCTTTTCACGTCGAACATTCAAGAAAACCCCTGTGAACACCCCCAAGGGGGACCCTTTATGGAAGCAATCAGAGATAAAGTTATTTTCTGGCGTCACTTTAATTGAGAGTGTCCCTTCTCTTACATACTAAATTTAGGGCATAATGATCGGGCCTTCCGGGCTTTGGATACTTCTGCAATAGTTGAAAAAATCCCATTCGAGTCTTGTGATTCGATTACCAAGGCAATAGTCAGGGATCAGCTAAGTGGTGTTTTCCACTTCCACTCCAAATGGTGTATCAATGTTGTGCTTAGACATAAACACTGGAATATGGTTAGTTCTTCCAGACAGTCCGGGTGGTTTAGCGAATTTCATACAACCATCCCTTTTATAGGTCAATTTGGGCACCATTCCCAATGACTTGGTTAACTTGGCATCATCTCGAGGATCGATGATTAAAGGGTCTATCATTCCCTATAATCTTAGTTGCTATATGCCCTAAGACAGGAAACAACATGAATCAAAAAAATTATTTTTATCAAAGCAAGGCTTTTCCATGGTTTGAAGCTTATTATTAAACATGTGGGAGCTCACCAATGCAGGGTCTAAGGGGGCTAAGTGCATTGCATATGCAGGTATCCCCATTCAGGGATGCTCTGCAAAGCACTTCCTAACATTCAAAGGTGTGTTGGTCGCATTGGGAGTGAAATTCTCATTGTTCCGGAATCTCCACTTGGCCAGTGTCTTCTAGAAGGGTTCACATGTGTCATGCTTCGGATCAAAGTGTCCATTTGACATCTACATGACTCAAAAACATGTATTTCCTATTTTTCGAATGCAATTTATTGAAAAACAACCTACAGTTCATCTATAAATTGAACACAAAGCTAAGTGTTCAAAGAGGAAGAATTTGAGTAGAGAAATATTGGAGAATTTTAAATAGAGAGTTTGATTTGTGGAGCTGCTGTTGGAGAGAATTATGCTGTGATGAGTCTAGGGAACTCTACTGGAAGGTCACGATGAATCAGTCACTAGGTTATAACCTCTCCTTCTATCATCAATAAAGACTTTTTCTTGTTTTTCCCTACATGCATCCATGTTTACTTTGATTTTCCATGTTGTAAAATCTTGGTTGATGAATGTAGTTTATGCTTAACTGATTTGGCTAATTAAATTGAATAGATATCTATATTATTGTATCTTTTGATGTTTCAGTGCTCTTTCTTGCAGGAAGCATTCAGCTATTTGAAACCACTTGAATTTGAGGCTATAGTGGAAGTGACAGAAAGGAGTCATTTGGAAGTGACTGAAACAAGTAAACATCCAATCCTCTCTGTATATCTGTTCTGAGTTAGGAAAAAGGGTAGTGCAGTATTTCACATGTTGTTCTAGACTAGATACTAGTCTAGGGAATCGTAGTTTATCCGTAGATTAAAATTCTGGCCCAACAAACTGGCGAGTCCACTGGGGATAATTTCTCTTGAATCTTGGTGTTTTAGTCTCTGATCTGCTTTCTAAATCCACCCAGTAGTTATTTCACATAAAGATTAGACATTTTTAGAGTTCAATTTGCAAATTTAGTGAGCCAAAAGGTAGTTTTTTCTTTGTTTAATGCGCTAAACGCACCCTTGGTCAGGGCACAGTGCTTTGCAGAGCATTGTCTCCCTTGTCAGCCTGCATTTCAGAGCATTGTCTCCCTTTGGAGACTGCATTGGCTCCTAAAAGGAACAAATCTCCTTGAATCTGACTTTGTATTTTTCTTCAGTTTTGTTTGCTGACTTGTTCTGAAAATTTTAATGCTCTATTTGACCAGTAACTTTATATATTTCTTCTCCTTTGATTGAAAATTTGTTCAATGTTGTTTTAAAAAAAAATTCATTATCATTAACAAGTTGATTTCAAAGTACTTTTTATGGTCGCATTAAGAATCATTTGCTTTCGAAATAGGAAATTGTCGTAAAGTCTTCATTTCCTTGATAGGAGAAATTGTTGTTGAAATCTTTGTTTTTCCTTCAAAAGAGAAATTGTTTTTTGTGTTCTTCGTTTCTTGAAAGTAAAAAGCATTTCAATTATTGATCTAGTGCACCTAGTTTTCTTTCTGCATTCATAACATTAAGGAAACTGAAAAGAAAAACTTGCATTTGCATGTAGGATTGTGTGTTTTTTGCAAAAGGAACATTAGGAAATCTGCATTTAGTTTGAGATTCATTGATTTGTTTGCTCTCAAATTATTTTCTCTCTTCCCTTAGTAGCTAGGTCTTTCATTGAAAAAGCTAAAAGTGAAAGTTTGTTTATCATTCTTAGCTTGCATTTTAGGAATTTCATTTACATCATTGTGGTGAACCTGAAAGGCAAACTGTTAAGAAAGATCAATATAAAATAAATCTCAATTTACTTAACAACTCTTTGGAACATTAACGATAACATTTAGAGGTCTAGGCTAAAGACATGTTCCGACATCATAAAACATAGCAGTTGTTATTAACTTGACTGCAATACATTCCGAGTGTGATTCCTCACTCCATGTACATAAGTATATCATAGCTCGTCCACGTACTCTCGGGTATATCAGGCGGTGTTACAGTATGATAAGTATAAAGGGGTGCTCTCACTGTGCGGTTTCGCATTAGACAGCGCTAATACAGACTTGGGCCTCCACGTACCTTCGGGTATATTTGGGAGGAAAACTTTTAGGTGCTATCCATCCATAGTGAACCGAGTCAGTCGCCTTGAGATTGTGATACACCGAACACAGCATTCAGGGAGATTACATGCCCGTACTTCTTGGTTCGCCAAGAGGTGTTCTGCAGTTCATAGTTTCCTGGTAAACTATTTTTCCTAGCATTACCCTCCTTTTTTTTATTTTTTTTTGGATAAAATAAATCAGTAATCGTGGAAGAACATAATCCTAACCCCCGTCATTCGTGTAGATTAGGTTTAAAACCACCTTTACCACCGGAAGTTATTTCTGGTAGGCGAAGGCGATCACGATCTTCCGAATCAAGTACATTTCGTACCTCTGGTGAAACATCATTTTTTAATCCAAAGTTAGCCCAAATTGTTTCCACACATCCCAATTCATATACTGTTGTTGAAATGGAGTCTTCATAGCTACCCGTGATCACGATCCATTCAATCGCTGAGACCATACCTCCTGGACCCAACGTTGTTCAAACACACATTAATCCAGATCCTGTCTCTTCTTTGCCAGAATCTCTGAATCCTAAATCTAAACAGTCGGAAGTTGTTCCTACCTTGGTCATCCCACAAATTTCTATAGCCACTGAAACTCTTATATCGCACATTCAACCGTCTGAAATATATTTTGGGCCTGACGGTGAAGTTCTTCCTTCTGTTTTAATCACAATTGAAGAAATATGTCAACCTGATACACCCTTAAGTCAAACCCACTTTGGGGGAGACCTTTACCTATACCAGTCATTTCCTCAATCGTTTCCATCTGCTTTTGTTGATCCTATTGCCATTCAATCACCCATCGATTTTCGAGGGTATAAACTTGGTCAAACAACCATGTCTGAACCAACATACTTGGTTGGGTATGTTGTTCCAATTACATCAGCTCCTACCCTCGCTACTCCATCGATGTTCACAACATCACCAGAGTCATATTTGCATGGTGGCCCTTCGGTCCCAATAGGTTACAAATCACTATCTGGCACTTTCTCTGGTGCACCTTCACGTTCATGGTCTTTTCCAATGTCATCATCTGGTGTTTTAACTGGTAGTCCTATATTTAGTACTTAATGACTTGATTCATTCAATCCATCATCAGGGAAATATCAAGCAGGTCATTATGGGCCAATTCCTTTATCAATTGGACTCCCAACATTCGATGAACAATATTTTCCATCTTACTATCCTCCTTATGCTGGGGGGGAACCTTTGGTTACCAAATATGAAAATACCCAGTCACATTTTGGTCAAATTAATGTTGATTTAAATGTTTGTCAATGGCAGCCCACTCTGCCTATCCAACCACAAACAGTTGTCCAATCGTATCAACCAATTCAACCTGATACACCCACTTCAATACCACTTGTTAATACATATATACCCCTATTACAGCATCAAAATATTGTACATCAACCTTATCAGGCGAGTTCTTCAACTCAATATCATCAAATTTTGGGTCCACAAACTCAAAATCCTTTGGTTAATTTACAACAACCTGTATCGGGAATCATTTATTCACAAGCTAGTCCAACATTTTATGGGATGTCACAAACATAATCTAGTTATACATATCAAACAAATCCAACTTATACAAATTTGGGTTATAATCTTGGTGGACAGACCCCTTGGCAGCCACAGGCGCAAATTCCGCAAACTTAATTTCAACAAGTAACATATCCAGGTTTTGGTCAACAACACTCTCAAGCGTTTGCCATGAAAAACAACCCCTATCTGGGTTACCAGCAACAAATCCCATATGCCAATGCTCAAAGACCTGTTTCCCAAGTAATTACATCTTATCCTGGCTATGCTCAACCTGACCTTAATAGACAGTTTCCTTTTGTTGCAACCTTGGAATTACCAGATTTAAACCGGTTAACTAATGATCCTATCAATTATGCTCCTTGGTGGCCAGTGATACCACATAAATTACCCTCTGAAATTCCTAAATTCAATGGATGTTGGGAAAATTACTGAGAGGGGGGGGTGAATCAGTATTTAGGACTTACTCAAAATTTTATTTTTTCATTCTCTAAAACCCATATGCTACTTTGCTGAAGCTAACTAGCGTATACACGCGGATATCCTTCATAAAACTCGCGTATACATAGAGATATTATTATGCCATTGATTCTTTACTTAGATCTATGCATCATTCATTCATCAGATGTTTAGATAACAGTAAGCATGTGCAGTAATTACAGAATAAACCATCACACATAAGCAACACACATGAACACCAGGATTTTAGGTGGAAACCCAAGTCACGAGAAAACCACCGCTGCCGTTGTCTCAGCCTTCAATATTTTATTATAGAGAAAACATCTTACAACCATGTACTAGCTACAGACTATACCGCACGTTAGCATCCACCTCAGCAGTAAGGCGAAACCTTCTCTCTCGTTACCACTCTGAGCTCAAGGAGCCACAACCCCTCGCTATCGTTACCAGCCTTCTCCCTCAAAGGAGCCAAAACTCCTTTTTGCTCTCATTTACCAGCCTCTCCTGGAAGGGAGCTACAACCCCCTGACCGAAGGCTTCAACCTTCAGCACCTTTGTGGACCACGTTTCATCAATTTTCACACTGGATCCAACCCACACAATTAATCTCAAGGAACATTCATCAAACCAACAACTTGCTCTTATAGCAGGATAATCAATATTCGAACAACCGAGATCATCATTGACAGATAGTAGTAGAATAGCAGAACAGATCAGACATTTCATAACACATACTTCAACAAACCCTAAATTACATAAGCACTTTTTCATCACTGAACATGTGTATATATGCGCTTTCACAAATACCAACCTGCGTATACATCTGCACACATTTCAGAGCTGACTTCAATTCTCATACGCGCTTTTGCTGAATACAAGCCGCGTATATACGCGCTTCCTCCTCGACGAACCTACGTATAGATATTCAGACATTTTAGGGTAGCACAACTTTTTAGAACAGACAAACATCTTAGATCTTTATTCTTTGCTTTAGCACAGATTCGCTAGATCACAGATCTAATCATTCCATAAACAGATCTAGAAGAGACATATACATTTCAGATCTAGAGATCCCTCTTCATCATTTTCTTCAAGTTGCATCATAGATTCAGATCTATCATCAAACTGTTACCCTTTCCATTCAGACAGACTTCAGAGTGTATAATCCATTCAAACCCAGACTCATGCACACCCTTGCACAATGATTCTCTTCTCCTTATATAGATTTAGCCTTTGTCAATACCATGAGCCAAAACCACATTAATTCCGATGGTATTCCTAGACGGGATCACATAGACAATCCAGCGCTTAATACAATGGGTCAATACCATGTTAATGCCCCTAGGTATCATAGTTTTTAGAGTGCAAAAGGCATACGTGACTTTGAGCGTGCATATTCGCGTGTATACGCAACTTTGCCTCATAAAAACTGCGTATATGCTAACTTGAATGTATATGCGAGTTCCCTTCACAAAGTAGAGTATAAACGCGGGTTGCCTTCATGCAAAGTATTTATACATTGTGACACATTATATTTATCATTTTTCTTCCGGCACTGATCGGAATTGTTTTCCGTCACATCTCGAATCGAACGTAGATACATCATTTCACATCTTTAGCACATAGGTTGCTTATCATAGGCAACTCATCAAGTAGGTTTCCACCAAGTGACAACTTCCCCCCATTAATCGTATCTCCACTTCAAAGTCAACACATTGTATCACTTCCCAACAATCTCCTCTTTTAACTTAATCTCCTCTTTTAACTCATCAAGAAGGCTGTCATCGACTTTATCACAGGTTACCATCAACTTCATCAAGTAGGTTGCCATCAAGGACAACATATGCCAAAAATCTCCCCCTTTGGACTTGATGGCAACCATGATGGTTTTTTATCATCACAACAGATAGATACATTGAATATAACCATTATGCAAACACCATGATGCTCTCCCCCTATTCAAACACCATGTTACTCTCCCCCTTTGACATCAAGGGCAAAGGGCGGATCAAAACCAAAACAAGGTTTTTCTTCTCATGTAGAAAGAAGAGCTCTACAGATCTGATGTGCATTGAAGTTACCATGCTCCCCCTGAGTGCATGCTGAATCTTCAAACATATTTGTTCAATGAAGTACATGACTCTATGACCTTTCCTATCACCAAGGACTCATACTTACAACAATGATCCAACCAAGTGGATTTACAGATGTGACTCAAGTACCCAACCAAGTGGGTTTACACATTTGACTCAAGTCCTTACATGACTGAATATTACAATTTTACATCATAGGTCTCAACATGACCTTTTCATCAAATTACAAATATGACCTTTTGTAACAAATACCAAAAAGACTTCAAGAGAGATCATAATTTAGAATCAACATAATGCCAAAAATGCATTACATTCAGCAAGGCTAATGCTCCCCCTGAAACTGTGCATCCAATGCATCCTTTCCATATGACCAAAACTCCTCCTTAGCTTGTGCAATCTGAACACTTTCAACAGCCAATCATCAAGGCATCTTCACCCAATATCAAAGAATGAAACATAAATATAAGAGCTGAAACATCATCAGAGATACCAAACAATACTGCAGTTCTGCTGAATAATGCTGAATCAGAGAAATTTTTCATCAACCACGCATACACGATTTTCTTTGTATGAACTCGCGTATATACGCGACTGTCATTTAGGAAATCTGTGTATCCATTTTAATCTTCTAATTTTGAACAGATCTGATCTCCTGAAAGGAAAAGATAACTTCCAGCTTCTGTCTGAGATATTTTGAATGCTTCCCTGGAATATATGAGAGAAGAACAAATAGGATAAAGTAGCTATGATTTAGAGTGTCATCCAGCAGTTGTAGCATAAGTACATTAGTAACCAAGCCTTCAAGCTCTTTGCAGCATCAACAAAACAACTTCTTCAATAGACAATATGTGTTGAGCCATCATCCAAATGATCTCATATCACCAAAATATTCAAGATTTATATCATGATGCAACATGTGATGGAATTATGTATAAAAGGTCTCAATCGTGATAACCAACATCAGCAACAAGTTCTGCAAGATCTATCCTTATCTTTGAATTAGAAGACTTCCATCTCATCCATAAAACAAAATACTCTTCATCAAAAAGAAGTCAGGGCTTATCCATAATCTTATCATAAGAAACCATGTATCATATCATCATCATTTGAGCATGTATATTAAGGAATAAGTAGATACAGTGCCAATGATGCAATCATTAGTAGTTAGACTGATGCTCCCCCTGAACTTGTGCTCCTGTTCTTTAGCTGAATCATTGATTTTCTTATCACAGAAAAGCATACGCTTCTGTCTCCAAAGGAACTTGCGTGTATACGCGGTTTTTGTTCACGAAACCCGCGTATGGAAAGTGAAATATTGAAAATTTTACTCCTTCGTCTCCCCTGAATTCGTATCACCTGTACCTATCGTCTCTTGTCATATTAGATGCACTGTCAGAAATAAACATAACCAGAATAACCAAATCAACCATGAGAATCACCATACACCGCTCCCCCTGTGATGATACATTACTAATCTCTATAATGTATCTCACATTATTCTGCAGTCATTATGAGAAATAAGCTTTAGAAGCGGATGACTATAGTAGGGTCAATATTTCCTACGTTTCTGACCGGTCCTCCTCCTTTTTCCAGCTGTGCTTGAAACTTCTTATTGTGCGCTGGAAATTGTCCAATTTCTCAGATCTATTCATCCTGCATTCTTTTTCAACATGCCCATACTTGTTACAGGTATAACATCTGGCATGACCAGAAAAGTAAGCATAAGGATCATAGTGAGTTTTTCTATTATTTCTTCTATTGCAATCAGCTGCTTTATGACCATACTTGTTGCATGAAAAACAATATCCCTTGAAGAAACCAGAATACCTTTCTGTGTAGAATCTGTTCGTTTGTGGTTGAAACAATCTGCTTCTACAATTGGCTACAACATGCCCATAATTATGACACTTAAAGCATTCAATAGAGTTCATGATTGTCGGTTGATCTTTTGTCTCCTTCAATACTTCAAGTTTTGCATTGATATCCTTTGAGTTTTTAGCACTTCCTTGTGAACTAGATTCTCCTTTAACAGTTTCATGAAAACAAAGACCAAATTTAACCGAGGGAGACCTTTGACTACTAAGAATATTGTCTAGAATATTAGTACTATCTTGAAACCTCATGAGTTTATCTTTTTCTTCTAATTTACCTTTCAAAATATTTACCTCAACCTCCAATCTTTGGCACTGCTTCTTAATACTTTCTTCAACCCTTATTCCTTCTTCTACTTGATCATTCAAATTTAAAATCTCTTCTTTCAACCCATTTTCTTGCTCTTCAAAGATTTGTAAAAGTTCTTCATTCTTCTTATTTGATTTTTCCAGATCTGTTTTGAGCGAGATGATTTCTGCTTCACTTATTTGATGCTTCAAGGTCTGCTTTCAGAGAGATGATTTCTGCTTCAAGTCCTTCACTGTGATTGGTTACTTTGTCCTGCAGTATTTGATACATTTCTATCTGTCCTTTCATTGTTTCTATATATTCATTCAATCTAGAGATCACATCCTTCAGGATAGATTCCCTCCTTTTAAATTGATCCCAAAAATTACTTTCATCATTGATCTTGAGATTTGCTTCTAGACTTATACTGTTACTTTCACTATCTTCATCATTTCATGCACAAGTGAGTGGATTACAAGAACAACAATCAATAATTGTTTCCTCTTCTTCATTTTCTGCTGCACATGTTTTCTGAGATGTCTTCTTTCCTTGAGTAGCCTTCTTGTTTTGCTTCTTTGCCATGAGCACTAGCAGATCTTGGTCAGAATATTCTTCATCTTCACTTGAAATTTCATTATTATCTTCATTTGCATAATAAATCTTTCCCTTTTAAAATTGTTTCCCTTTATCATGATTTTCTTTATAAGGACATTTAGTAGCATAATGACCCACTCTTCCACAATCAAAACATTTGAAGGGAATCTTACCTCTGAATCTTCTAGTACCTGGTTGGAGTCTTCTCACAAAGTTTGCTTCTTCTTCTTGTGATATATAACTTGATTCCTTGACAACTTCCTTTTCCTTTCCTTTTGCACATTCCTTAAAGGTAGCTTCTTTGATTTGAGAGGGACCTCCTTGTCTCATTTCATAAGCAGTCAGAATACCATGTAGTTGAACAATAGTAAGAGTTTGCAGATCTTGCCTTTCTTCAATAGCTGATACTTTTGACTCAAATTTTGAAGTTAAAGATCTTAAGACTTTTTCCACTAGAGTAGTATCGATTATGGTTTCACCCAAACTTCTCATATGATTTACAATATCATCTAGACGTAAAAATAAACTGGCAATACTCTCATCACTATGCATCCTTAACTTTTCATATTCAATTCGGAGAGTTTGGAGTTTTTCACTTTTTACCTTTGTATCTCCTTCATATCTCAGAATGATTTTGTCCCATATTTCTTTTGTTGAATTTAGCTACATCACTTTAGAAAATTCTGGTTCAGACATGCTTCCTAATAAAACATTGACTGCTTTGGCATTGATTTCATATTTCTTCCTTTCTGCTACATCAGTAGGAATACTTGCTGGATATTAATAACCTTCTTCCACGATTGCCCATACTTCTGCACCAAGACTTTGCAGATATGCTTTTGTTCATATCTTCCAGAATAACAGATTACTTCCATTGAATAGAGATGGCCTTAGAGAGAGTACTCCTTCATAACTTCCCATTGCGATGGATCTCCTTCAAGTGATTAAGCTTCTGCAGAAGGACCTGCTCTGATACCAATTGTTGGGAAAAATACTGAGAGGGGGGGGGGGTGTGAATTAGTATTTAGGACTTACTCCAAACTTTTACTTTTTCATTCTCTAAAACCCATACGCTACTTTTTTGAAGCTAACTAGTGTATACACGCGGATATCCTTCATAAAACTCGCGTATACACAGAGAACTTATTATGCATTTATTTCTTTACTTAGATCTATGCATCATCAGATGTTTAGTTAGCAGTAAGCATGTGCAGTAATAACAGAATAAACCATCACACATAAGCAACACACATGAACACTAGGATTTTACGTGGAAACCCAAGTCGGGAGAAAACCACCGCTGTCGTTGTCTCAGCCTTCAATATTTTATTATAAGGAAAACATCTTACAACCATGTACTGGTGCAGACTCATACCAGCATGCAAGCACCCACCTGAAAAAGGCTACAACCTTCTCTCGTTTACCAACCTCTCCTGGAAGGGAGCTACAACCCCCTGCTCTCGTTTACCAGCCTCTCCTAGAAGGGAGCTACAACCCCCTTCTCTCGTTTACCAGACTCTCCTGGAAGGGAGCTACAACCCCCTGACTGAAGGCTTCAACCTTCAACACCTTTGTGGACCACATTTCATCAATTTTCACACTGGATCCAACCCACACAATTAAGCTCAAGGAACATTCATCAAACCAACAACTTGCTCTTATAGCAAGATAATCAATATTCGAACAACCCAGATCATCATTGACAGATAGCAGTAGAATAGCAAAACAGATCAGACATTTCATACCACATACTTCAGCAAATCCTAAATTACATACGCGCTTTTTCATCACTGAACATGCCTATATACGCACTTTCAAAAATACCAACCTGAGTATACATCTGCACACATTTCAGAGCTGACTTCAATTCTCATACGCGCTTTTTCTGAATACAAGCCACGTATATACACGCTTCCTCCTCGACGAACCTGCGTATAGATCTTCAGACATTTTATGGTAGCGCATCTTTCTAGAATAGACAAACAACTCAGATCTTCATTCTTTTCTTTAGCACAGATTCACTAGATCACCGATCTAATCATTCCATTAACACATCTAGAAGATACATATACATTTCAAATATAGAGATCCCTCTTCATAATTTTCTTCAAGGTGCATCATAGATTCAAATCTATCATCAAACTATTACCCTTTCCATTCAGAAATACTTCAGAGTGTATAATTCATTCAAACCCAGACTCATGCACACACTTGCACAATGATTCTCTTCTCCTTATATAGATTTAGCCTTTGTCAATACCATGAGCCAAAACCAAATTAATTTCGATGGTATTCCTGGACGGGATCACATAGACAATCCAACGCTCAATACAATGGGTCAATACCATGGTAATGCCCCTAGGTATCATAGTTTTTAGAGCGCGAAAGGCATACGTGACTTTGAGCGTGCGTATTCGCGTGTATATGCAACTTTGCCTCATAAAAACTTCGTATATGCTAACCCTGGATGTATACGCGAGTTCCCTTCACAAAAGTAGAGTATATACGCAGTTTGCCTTCACAAAAGTAGCGTATACATTGTGACATATTATATTTATCATTTTTCTGGTACTTACTGGAATTTTTTTCTCTGTCACATCTGAACTGATCTGTAGATACATCATTCTTACATCTTTAGCACATAGGTTGCTTATCATAGGCAACTCATCAAGTAGGTTTCCATCAAGGACAACTTCATTAAGAATATTCCATCAAAGTCAACACATTGTATCACTTGCCAACAATCTCCTCTTTAACTCATCAAGAAGGTTGTCATCGACTTTATCAAGTAGGTTGCCATCAACTTCATCAAGTAGGTTGTCATCAAGGACAACATATGCCAACAATGGAAACCTTGGAGAAGACCCATCAACTCATGTTATGACTTATCATTTATGGTGTTCATCAAATTCCCTAAATTTTGATTCTGTTTGATTACATCTTTTCCAGAGAACGCTCACAGGTCCGGCGGCTAAATGGTACATTGAATTACCTAGAGCTTCATTCGACAATTTCACTACCTTGGCTATTGTATTTTTGACCCATTTCCAGTTACCAACCAAATACAAAACTGGAATGGAACTCTTGACCAACGTCAAACAAATTAATTCTACTCACATTTCAGATCATATTCATGAGTGGCGTCATTGTCGACGAATGGTTAAGACATTTTTTCCTGATCAGCTTCTTGTTGAATGGTTCACCAAATCCTTGTTACCATCTATAACAGAAGATGTGGCTAAAGGTGACGTCGTCATAGAAGAGCAAGTCATCACTCATGCCCAGTATTTAGACTTGATTTATACTCAGTCTGGCATGCTCTATGAGAAAATGCCAAATGCGCTGCGATCTAATTTCAGTGTTCCTCCTCAAATAATGGACTCTCATGATGGAGACATCTTGATAGGCACTGTAAATACACAAAACACTACTGCATCTGATCCTTCTCCTACTTCCGAAATTAACACTGTCTCATTTGACAAAGGCAAAATTAATAAGCAACCAGGAAGTAAGAAAAAATGGAAATCAAAGAAAAAGCAAACTTCTAACCTGTAGGAACGATCATCTGATCAATCGCCAGGACCATGGAAACCTCATTATCCATGCATAATATATAATGAGGAACACTTTGTTAGGGATTGTCCTCATCGTGCTGAAGTCTCCAAAATCATCAAGACTTCTAATGCATCAGCTGTGTTGACAGACCCATTTCCAAATCCAGACACAAATTTGGTTGCTACGGATCCAACTCCCAGTTCCCAAGTGTTAATGCTATCCAGTACAAAACCTTCACAAGATATTTTGGTGTCAACGTGGAATAAAGACTATGGTAGTCTGGCTGATCAACCTACTACCTCAACAACAAATCCATCTACTGAATCAGTACCACCTCCTGTTATTCTTGAATTGACGATTAAGCCACTGAAGGGAGTAATTCATAAATTGACATATAATATAAAAATCGAGCAAGAGCTGCACAAAATTATAATATAGTTGAAGATTTGGCTCAATCCCCTTCAACTATGTCCACTCTTGAGGTATTGCAAACTTGTCCCTCCCAGAAACAGGATTTATTGTCAGATATTGGTGGAATTGATCCAACTGATTCTAATCTTGTTGTCTTTAATCATATGAGCTATGTGCCACAACTACCAAAAGAATTGGCATTCTCCATCCAAGTAAATGTTCTCAATCACCTTGTTCATCAAACTATTATTGATGAGGGATCATCTATGTGCATTATGTCTCTAAATTGTTGGAAGACACTTGGCTCGCCACGATTATCACAATCATCAAAGACATTGAAGGCTTTTGATGGAAGAAAATATAAACCTTGTGGTATTATTAATAACCTGCAAGTTGAATTAGGGGGGAAAACAACAAGTATTGATGTTGAGGTTGTTGATGGACCCCTTGAATATAATATTTTACTCAGAATACCATGGGTATATGCGATGACTACAATTGTTTCTACATATTTTAGAATGGTTGTCTTTCCTCATAAAGGTAATATTACAGTTATTAATCAATTATCCTTTTTTTCCTCCACTTCACAGGTAACTGGAAGCATTCCATATGTTCACTTACCCCAAATAGAAATATAGAACATTGGTGTAGGACTCTTAAAGGATTCCACTCTTATGGGAACCTTTGCATTATCACCGCCAGTGACGTCGGCAAAAATTGTAAGCATAGAGACCTACTACATGATCTCTTCCACTCCATCTGGCTTAAGGGAGAGTACGGGTGTTTCTGATAGTTCTACGTTGGATGATGTTTTACTGCTCAACCCTATAGAGCTACAATAGCAATCAATCTATTTGGCTTGGGCGGAAAATCCGAAATCAGCGTCGCCGAGTGTTTAGGTTGATCATTCATTAGATTTTGGTACTCCATCTGATCCATTTTCCTCAAAATTTTTGACAGATGAAACTATTTTGGAAGCTATGATGCCAGAAGGAGAACCATGGGAAGATTATCATCATCATTCCCATCTTCCAGACTATGAAGAAAATAATCTTAGTGAACTATATCACCCATCCATTCAAAATTTATTTTCGAATTCTTTTCCGATTAATGCAATTGAATTTGAGAAAAACTTATCAAATATTGAAGAAAATATTTCTATCAATATTTCGACTAAACTTGGCATTGTAGAAAATATTCATGTCAGCATATCTTGTTCTCCATCAGAACTTGATTCATATCGCTCTCTTTTTTGTGAATTTTGTGACGTATTCGCTTGGTCTTACGAGGAAATGCCAGGCATAGATACTAGTATAGTTGAACGCACTATTAATATGTATCCTGATTTCAAACCGGTGCATCAATGGCTTCATCCTGTTCATCTGAAGAAAACTACTGCCATCAAAGCAGAAGTTGAAAATATTTTGCGTGTTGGTTTCATTTACTCTATTCCGCTAACTGAGTGGGTTTCCAATATCTTTCCTGTTATGGAAAAACAAGGAACCATTAGAGTTTGTGTTTATTATTGGGATATTAATCAAGCTTGTCCAAAAGACAACTATCCTACACCCTTTATCGACGAGATTATTGATGATTGTGCTAGATGCGAAATATTTTCTTTCATGGATGGATTTTCTGGCTACAATCAAATCAATATCCGCCCAGATGACCAACATAAGACAACATTCATCTGTCCCTGGGGCACATTCGCACATTGGAAACTTCCGTTTGGTTTAAAGAATCCTGGGGAAACTTTTCAGAGAGCAATGGATTATGCTTTCAACAACATCAAGCACATTTCTCAACCATATCTAGATGATTTACCAATGCATTCATGAAAACAGACTGATCACCCGATGCATTTGAGAGACATTTTATTACGCTACCAACACTACAAGATACGCCTCAATCCGCACAAATGTGTGTTTTGTGTTGGTTTTGGTCGATTCCTCATGTTCATAGTCTCAAAAGAAGGAATTCGAATAGACCCACTGAAGGTTCAAGCCATTCTTGATTTTCCTGTGCCCTAAAACTTACTTCAGATACAAAAACTCCAAGGAAAGGATAATCTTGAGAAGGTTCATTCCAAACTACGCTGAAATGGCTAAAGGATTTACTCGATTATTGAAAAAGGGGGTTCCCTTCCATTGGGACCAAGTTGCGCAAGATTATTTTGATGTTGTCAAGGATCATCTTGTCTGAGCGTCATTAATGTATCCTCCAAATTATCAAAATGATTATTTCCTATAAATCGTCGCGGCTGAAACGACCATCGCTGTGGTTTTGGTCAAAATAGAAGATGGAATTGAACATCTGATCTATTATTTGAGTCGCAATCTCAATGATAAAAAATTTAAGTACTCATACATGGAAAAGCTTGCCTTGGCAGCTATTCAAGCTATTCAAAGATTTTTCCATTATATCCTGCTCCAAAAAACAATAATAGTTTCGAATTGCAACCCCATGACTTACATCTTGTCACGTCAATTGCTGGGGGGGAAATATTCAAAATGGATTGTCATTTTACAGGAATTTTATTTGGAATTCATCAAATCCAAGTCAAAGAAGTCTTTAGTTTTGGTTGAGCTTCTCTGTGACCTTCCCTCTAATAGTACTGCAACTACGCCGGAACCATCTATTCTAGACGAGTCTCTATTTCTGATTGGATCATCTAATCCTTGGTATGGGTATTTCATCATTTATCTCCAAACCCAAACTTTTTGACCTAATACCTCTTGCTCTGATCAGTGACGTATTCGATACCAAGAAAAATATTATTTGATCGTCAGTGATACACTTTATCGTCATGGTGTCGATACCATTTTAAGGAGGTGCCTCACTCATGACGAGGCCGAAAAAGTGTTAAATGATTGTCATGCTAGGGCTTGTGGTGAACATTTATCTGGTTATGCTACTGCGTAGAAGATACTCCATGCTGGTTACTTTTGGCCCACTATTTTTCGAGATTACATCCTGTAGTCAGAAGTTGTCATGCATGCTAGATTTATGACCATAAAATCCACAAACCGCTAGTGCCAATGCATCCTGTTGTCTCTGCTCGACCATTTACGAAATCGGGTATCGATTTCATGACTTGTAACCCTCCTTCATCTGGGGAGCATGGTTATATTATTGTCACAGTCGACTATTTTACCAAATGGGCCGAAGCGATGCCTACATTCAACAACACAGGAAAAACAGTTGCGTTGTTTTTCTTCAACCATGTTATTGCACAATTCGGGGTCCCACAGGCTATAGTTATGGATCATGGGAAGCATTTTCACAACCATATGATGTCTGAATTGACAGCCAAGTTAGGATTGTCACATGATAATTCTACTCCTTATTATCCACAATCAAATGGAAAAGTTGAGGCTATTAACAAAATTGCTAAATGAATTCTTCAGCGAATGATAGAAGTCCGTAAAAGGAACTGGCACTTGATCTTGTACTCTGCCTTGTGGGCCTATCAAACCTCGGTGAGAAACGTTACTGGATTTACTCCTTTTCAATTGGTGTATGGTCTGGAAGCTATCTTACCAATCCAATGTGAAATATCATCATTAAAACTCGCAATAGACTTGTTACCTGACACCTCTGAAGAAGAAGTGCATCTCCTTAACCTCTTCCATCTAGATGAAATGCATCATGAAGCCCAATTGGCCATCGAAACACATAATAGAGGTTTAAAGGTGCAATACGACAAAAATTTCCAGCCTCGCATCTACTCAGAGGGCGACTTGGTCCTTCTTTACGACCAGGAAGCTGATAAAATAGGTACAGGGAAATTCGAGCCATTATGGCATGGCCCCTACACTTTCAAAAGAGTTCTTGCTAAAGGCACCTGTGATTTAGTTGATTACGATGGGATTCCATTGGTGCAGCCTATAAATGGGTTGTATCCTAAACGTTACTATGCTTAATCATTAGCGTAGTAATTTTTTGTATTATATTGTTTATATGTTGTTGAATTGGTTTTTTAGAGTTTTCTTGACATTAGTAATCCGTTTTACATTTTATGGAAAATGTATGAATCTTGATGTTAGTAATGCTAGTTGTAGTACGCATAATCTATCCTCTGCAGTGTGGGCCATTTTCGCTCTGAACGACGATTTAGTGAGTTTTCAAGGGATTTGTATTGGTAGATCGACGAACAATATCACTGAGTATAGCACGTTGATCAAAATTCTCTTTGATGCCATTTCATTTGGTATTAACTGCATAATCATCAGGTTAGACTCACAACTTGTGTTACTACAACTTACTAGTGTTTATACTATTAGAAATCCAATACTTCTTAGATTGTTCCTAAGAGTTCGACTTTTGGAAAGACATTTTGATTTTGTTCAATATCAACACATTTCCATAAATCTGAACACTTTAACTGATTCATTAGCTAATTAAGTTTTAGATAGACATATGTGACATAGATAAAGAAAACATTCACATCCTTAAATAGGATTGCGCATTAAAAATAGGAAAAACTCTGAAAACATATAGATAGATTGTTATAGTTTTTTTACAAAATTTGTGCCTAAGACACGTTGGTCATCTGACCTCAAAATGTATGAAAAAAAGTCATAATTAAACTATTGGTGCTCATGATAGCACACTATAGAAATCCTACAGAGCAACCGCATCCAACGGTTAGGAACCCTAATTGTGTGTCGCTACAGTCGCATGGGAAGCTCTTCGATTCGGAAATCTTAAATATCAAAGGTAAACCCCTCTATGTGCTGCTGGAGCTCAGCAAGAGTCTTGGCCATATCAAGGTCCTGAAGGACTGCTCTCCCGACATCCCTCTCTGTTGGCGCATCTATTTCACACTCTACTCCTCTACTGGTTGAACACGACCGATATTTGCATTACATTAAAACATTTTGTTTAGTCTTGGAAGGAAATCAAAGCAAAAAAAACATTTGTATAAACCTTATAAAAATTGAAAAACATGGTCAAATCAATCTTACCTATTGCATGCCACTAAGCGCCTTCTGGTAAAACTAGATCTGGATCTCCTTGGAAGTCGACGCCTGCATATGCATACTCATCGATAGCGATGATTTGTCGCTTGAACCAGGAAAAAAATGCAGTCAAGAACACAATGGTTGATTGGCCTAAATTTCGACCCACGATTTCTAGCCATCTCTGCATTCGAGGATCTCTAGGACTAGATATATCCAATATTACATGTTGTGGTTGCATCAGTGGAATCTGTTCCAAAGCGAAGGAGATAAGGATGGAATCATAACTGAAATTTTTCTTCCTTCCTCCCTTTGCTTTATTTAGTTGTTCCTTTATCTGAGATAGAATAGCTTCAGGCCAGTTGAAAAATGTTGGCTCTAAGCATTCCAACACATAATGCATATACGATCTGTTTTCCACATGGAGTGTAACAGTGCCAACTAGTTTAGCAATCGTGAATAGGATGGTTCTTAGAGGAGAATCCCTGACATCACGAATGTTTATTTTTCCATGTTTGCTAGGTTTTGACCCCGGATAGAAATACTGCATAACATAATCCCTCACTTTTTCTCCTCCAACGGTAGATCCTGTGAGTGAAATGGGCAAACCTCTCCTCGAAAAACCTATGATAAAATACACATCCTCAACTGTTATGGAAACACCCTATTTTTTTATTTGAAATGCCTCTATTGTTGGATCCCATGCTCGAACAAGGAACTCTAAGAGTTCTATCTATTTCCTCATTCCTCACAATTTTAAGTACTTAAGCAGCCCACAATTCCGTAAAGCTCTTACAGTACCTTGATCATCCAAGGCAATCATATCTTGTTCTTCATGATCTCTTTCTCTCCATGTAATCATCATTATTATCCAATGGAAACTTGAAAATCAACCACAAGATCCATTAGATACCACTCATTGCAAAAATATAGGCAAATTTTGAGCACATCTTGAAAATCAAAAACTTGAATTGCACCCAACGCACTCCCTAGGTTGAGACGGTGCGTTGCATATGCAGGTACCCTTCACTGTACCTACTATGCAACGTAGGTTTTGATGTACAAGGGTGCATTGCCCTCATTTTTGGAAAAATCTACCATAGGGGCTTCAAAACCCTAAAAATTTGCAAAGAATGGAAATGAAATGACTATTGAAAGAAAGAGGAGGTTTTTACTACTGAACTCGATTAGACGGAAATGAAATCCGTCCACAAAAACAACCGCAATCAATGACTAAATTTTGGGGGAAAAATCAAGTTCAGAGCTCCAAAATGCAAATGGTAACTATGGAATGGTAAAAATGAATAGTGAAACTACTTTATATAGTCATTTAATTACTTGCAAGTTAGATTTATTGGTATGACTATGGTTTTATTATTTTTTTATCATGAAATAGGTATTTTTAGTCTATTTGATGTTGTTCTGAAGAAGAAATACAACTGATGAACATATTAGTTGTGTAGATTTATTTCAAAGAAGGACTTGACCACAAAGCATACTTTTTCTCCTTATTTTTAGACCTTTGATAAAAAAGGATTTGAAGCACACTTTTATCTCTTTTTTGAGCTTCGATAACAGTGAAAAAGGAACCCTTGGAGTCTTCTTTCAACTCTTTTCAGACTCCGATAATGTGAAAATATTGTCGAGCACTTGTCATTTCGAGCTCGTTAAAGTAAATGAATTGATATCTACTCAGTATAAGTTTAACCCTTTTCCACACTGAGATGGATTATTTACGAAAAAGGAATACCTTGGTTAAACATGACCAAAGACGTTCTTTCAGATATTATTTTACACTTTTTCGGATCTAAGAGACAAATGTATGAAAAAGTACTTTTGGAGTCCTCTTTTGTCCTGTTTTTCAGACTCTCTAAACATGAAAAAGGACCAGGCTGTCATTGTTTTTAAGCTTGTTAAAACATAAAATAGCGACGAGCTTGTCAATCATGGCAAGAATTGAGTTTCATTCATCACTAGACTCGTTAAATTATTAAATAGCGATACACCCTATTAAATTTAAATATGCTCCAGAAACTCCCTCACTAATGTGGAAAACATATTGTATATGCAGTATGCTTTGGAATGCTTAGAGCCAACATTTTTCAAATGGTCTGAATTTGTTCTATCTCAGATAAAGGAACAACTAAAGAAAGAAAAGGGAGGAAGGAAGAAAAATTTCAGTTTTGGTTCCATCCTTATCTCCTTCGCTTTGGAACGGATTCCACTGATGCAGCCACAACATGTAACATTGGATATATCTAGTCCTAGAGATCCTCGAATGCAGATATGGGTAGAACTCATGGGTCGGCATTCAGGCCAATCGACCATTTTGTTCTTGACTGCATTTTTTTCCTAGTTCAGGTGACAAATCGTCACCATCAATGAGTATGCATATGCAGGCATCGACTTCCGAGGAGATTGAGATCTAGTTTTACCAGAAGGCGCTTAGTGGCGTGCAATAGGTAAGATTGATTTGACCGTGTTTTTTTTTATAAGGTTTATACAAATGTTTTTTTGTTTTGATTTCTTTCCAAGAATAAACAAAATGTTTTAATGTAATGAAGATATCGGTCATGTTCAACTAGTAGAGGAACCAGAGCGTGAAACGGATGTGCCAACAGAGAGGGATGTCGGGAGAGTAGTCCTTCAGGACCTTGATATGGTTGAGACTCTTGTTGAGCTCTAGCAGCACATAGAGGGGTTGACCTTCGATATTTCAGATTGCCGGATCTAAGAGCTTCCCATGCGACTGCAGCGACACACAATTGGGGTTCCTAACCGTTGGATGTGGTTGCTCCGTAGGATTGCTAGATCTATAGTGTGCTATCATGAGCACCACTAGTTTACTTATGAATTTTTTGCATAAATTTTGAGGTCATATGACCAACATGTCTTAGGCACAAATTTTGTAAAAAAACTATAACTGTCTATCTATATGTTTTCAGAGTTTTTCCTATGTTTAATGTGCAATCCTATTTAATGATGTGAATGTTTTCTTTATCTATGTCACAAATGTCTATCTAAAAATTAATTAGCTAATGAATCAGTTAAAGTGTTTAGATTTCTGGAAATGTGTTGATATTGAACAAAATCAAAATGTCTTTCCAAAAGTCAAACTATTAGGAACAATCTAAGAAGTGTTGGATTTCTAACAATAAAAACACTAGTAAGTTGTAGCACCAGAAGTTGTGAGTCTAACCTGATGATTATGCAGTTAATACAAATGAAATGACATCAAAGAGAAGTTCGATCAACGCGCTATACTTAGTGATATTGTTTGTCAATCTACCAATACAAATCCCTTGAAAACTCACTAACTCACCGTGTTAGCCACCTATAAATTTGTTATAGCAAAGGTGGCTAAATTTTTTTTGAGCCTTCAAGGAACAAATTTTATTGCTAAAAAGTGTTGGCTCTTGAAGACTCTTGAAGGCCTCATGCCTCTGTCCATAATCTTCACTACTGTGCCTATTCTACATTTAGAAATCCTGCAAATTTCCAAGATAGATTACTGCTGCAAGCACCATTTTCCTTTTTTTCCCTTCTTCCAAAACTGACCTCATTTTAACCCCTTCATCGTCCATGAAAAACCCTCACTTTCACGTTTCTCCCTTTTACCTTATTCAAAATCCATTGATTATGTTTAAAGAATTCTTCTTTTCCTTATCAGAACCCATCTAAACCTTTGAAAACCATTGAAAATCCATGAAAAACCCACATTTGGACACATATGGGTGTTAGCCCCCTTTGGCTAGCTCCCTCAACCTTTTCCCCATGTGACTCGGGCATCGAAACCAGGCGCTAGCCTAAAAAGTGCTTAGCGCATTTGGTTATCGGGAGCATTCCTCACCGTTGATTTCCCCGAAGATCCGACAGTCTGTTTTTCATTTGCCCAATGGTCCCCACCACGGCTACTATGTAGAAACCAGCGGTATCCATTGCACCGCCTCTGAGCACAGGGTAGTTTTATCCCGATCGACAGTGATTTCATTCACCGATTGACACGTGGCCTGGGCACTATTCACCAAACCGTCGTCCATCGCATGTTAAACATCAGACGTAGACCCCGCGCGATATTAACGTGCACCATCCGATCTGAGGTCTCTCATCGGACAGTGGTCACTCGCTGGAGATGCACACATGATAACGTAGGGTTCGGTGCAGTGTTAATAGCATCTCCACCATCAATCTGATCTGCAGATCGACGACGCAAAATTCATTGCCCGTTTTCTCCGTTTTGACTTTCCACCTGCACTCCCGACTGTTGATCTCTGTGCGATCAACGGCTCTGATTTAATTTTCTTCTCTACCTTGCCTTTGACTCCTCTCGATCAATCTCGACCGTTGGATGATTCCATCCAACGGCCATGCTCTCCCCACATGTCCTCCCGCAACAATAAACCTATATATGCAGGATTTTATAATGTTTTTTTGTATTTTGCAGGGTTTTTAATGGTTTTTCCGCCATGTCTGAAGAAAATTCAGAAGCAGAGGGTGAAGATACTCCCTCCTCTGATCCATCAAAGAAAATCAATCGCAGGGTTTAAACTTCACGTTTCATCGTTGTTTCATGAGGCATTGATGCCATATCGCCCCTGTGCAGCCCTGCACATTAGAAAAACATAGCAAGTCAATCAAAAATAAAAGAGTATCAATGTCGACAACAAAAACATACCAGAGCAAAGGATTGAAGACAGGTTTTGTGGGGATTACGGCTAAGAATGATTATCAAAATCCTAATCCCCGATTAAAAACACAGTTAAAGAAGAAAATATTAAGTGTTTTATCGATAGAAAGCCTCCACCACCACCTTTGAGGCAAATTGATTCCTCCCAACTACCGAAATGCCACCTGTGCCTCAAAGTATTCAATCAGAGGCCAAAGTTATTGACCAAATGAAGATATTCGCCTTAGCGCAACCAGAGAGTTACTTCTGCAGGGAAAATTAATGCAACCAATATCTGCGGAGTAACCCTGACATCACACAGAACCTCCAAGGTCAAAAAAAGCTCCCACTGAGCTTAAAAATTTATGTAAATCATTTAATACAGAAGACACCTATTGTAAGTTTCTTCATTGAGCCCCCCAAAGGCCAAGAAGCCATTAAATCTGTATTAATTGTAATTGGAGATCTTTTATCAGATCTCACCTCCTCATTCTTCTATATATACTTCTGCAGAAGATGAGAGAGGGGTTGGTTGAGTTGGTTGCAGAACTTTGAAATACATTTGAGCTTAAGCTTCTGATTGTAGATAGTGTTCACTAGCCCTTGAAGCTCTGTTTTTTTTAGACTTGTTAGGCTGGATAGTGAAGATGATTGCTGAACTGAAACATTGGACCAGAGTACCGTAACTAGTTTGACATCAATAACAAGCTGTTTCTTGGGATCCTGGTCTATATCACTAGTGAAGTGCCTCTTTCTTTGTTATTGCTTTCCTTCTATGTATGTCATATTGTTCACTATTCTCTGATAAAGAGCATCATTTATAGAGTTAGGATTTACTGTTTTCCAGTACCCTTCTCTTACTGATAAGCTTTATCTCAATGTTTTCCTCCAAATTTTTTATTTAAGAATGATTTAATAAAATCTAAACAGTTAGGAATGTTGGAGTTCCCTCGTCCTACTGTTTTCTTTAAACATTGTTCTTCTTATTAAAGCTAGACTAGAAAAGTGATGGTTTTCCCTGTTTCTAGCTTCTATTCTCCAAAGGCAGATTCTGAAGGTTTCCCTTGGTGTTGGCTGAAATCAGACTAGGTTTAAAAGTAATTTATCTGATCTTAAGTTACACTTTGTCTTCTTTTACATGTTTTCATACTTTTTGAAGGTAATTATGTGGATTACTATATTTTTTGTCAATTAAACTGCTTTAATACAAACTTTCCCAAGAATTCAATGGTTAGCCCTGTCGTTGGTTGGTTTTAAATAGTTACTTAAGAGGCTTCTCTTGTTTGGACTAACTATAAATTCTTTGTGAAATTATTATCAGTTTCCACCCCTCCAACACTTTATTGTTTCCATTCCATCACTTGAATCTCAATAATCTTGTGATATAGATGACTTGCCCCTTGGATCACTCTTGATGTTGTTGCTCAATTAAAGCCCTGCTATGACTCCATAGCCCAATGGACTAAAAACCAGCGTTATATCTATCATTCCATCCAAATTTGTTCTATTTTCTTGCAACTTCTCACCTTTGAAAGTTTTTTCACTTAGAACTTTCCGCTCAAATAATATTCATGCTCAACCATCCAAAAAACAAACAAAACCCTTGGCCTTCATAACTAGCCTAATATCATTACCCAAAACTCCAAAGACAAATCCATCTTTGCACTTATTGGAGAGATCCCTCTCCGGATTTAGGAGGGCTAGATCCTAGAATCCCAAAGTGGTTGAAATAATGTTGCTTCTGCAGTTTTAGTCTCACCAATCTGCTAAAATTACAGATTCCCAACACACCGTTCAGAGCGAAAATGGCCCACGCTGCAGAGGATAGATTATGCATACTATGACTAGCATTACTAACGTCAAGATTCAGACATCTTCCATAAAATGTAAAATGAATTACTAATGTAAAGAAAACTCTAAAAAACCAATTAATATAGTGAATGAAAATCAACAACATATAAACAATATAATACAAAAAATTACTACGCTCATGATTAAGCATAGTAACATTAAGATTCAACCCATTTCTAGGCTGCACTAATGGAATCCCATCATAATCAACTAACTCATCGGTGCCTTTAGCAAGAACTTTTTTGATAGTGTAGGGGCCATGCCATAATGGCTCGAATTTCCTTGTACCTATTTTATCAGCTTCCTAGTCGTAAAGAAGGACCAAGTCACCCTCTGAGTAGATGCGAGGTTGGAAATTTTTGTCGTATTGTGCCTTTAAACCTCTATTATGTGTTTTTTTGTCCAATTTGGCTTCATGATGCATTTCATCTAGATGGAAGAGGTTAAGGAGATGCGCTTCTTCTTCAGAGGTGTCAGGTAACAAGTCTATCGTGAGTTTTAATGATGATATTTTGCATTGAATTGGTAAGATAGCTTCCAGACCATACACCAATTGAAAAGGAGTAAATCTGGTAGCATTTCTCACCGAGGTTTGATAGGCCCACAAAGCAGAGTACAATATCAAGTGCCAGTTCCTTTTACAGACTCATATCATTCGCTGAAGCATTCATTTAACAATTTTGTTAATAGCCTCAACTTGTCCATTTGATTGTGGATAATAAGGAGTAGAGTTATCATGTGACAATCCTAACTTGGCTATCAATTCAGACATCATATGGTTGCAAAAATGCTTCCCATGATCTGTAACTATAGCTTGTGGGACCCCAAACCATACAATAACATGGTTGAAGAAAAACAATGCAGCTGTTTTTCCTGTGTTGTTGAATGTAGGCATCGCTTCGGCCCATTTGGTAAAATAGTTGACTGTGACAATAATATAAATGTGCCCCCTAGACAAAGGAGGGTTATAGGTCATGAAATCGATACCCAATTTCTTAAATGGTCCAGCAGAGACAACATGATGCATTGGCGCTGGCGGTTTGTAGATTTTATGGTCATAAATCTAGCACGCATGACAACTTCTGACTGCAGGATGCAATCTCAAAAAATAGTGGGCCAAAAGTAACCAACGCGAAGTATCTTCTGCGTGGTAGCATAACCAGATAAATGTTCACCACAAGCCCTAGAATGACAATCACTTATCACTTTTTCGACCTCCTCATGAGTGAGGCACCTCCTTAAAATGGTATCGACACCACGACAATAAAGTGTATTTCCGACGATCAGATAATATTTTGCTTGGTATCGAATACGTCGCTGATTAGAGCGAGAGGTATTAGGTCGAAAAGTTTGGGTTTGGAGATAAATGATGAAATCCCCATACCAAGGATCAGATGATCCAATCAGAAATAGAGACTCATCTGGAATAGATGGTTCCGACGTAGTTGCAGTACTGTTAGAGAGAAGGTCACAAAGAAGCTCAACCAAAAATAAAGACTTCTTTGACTTGGATTTGATGAATTCCAAATCAAATTCCTGCAAAATGACAATCCATTTTGAATATTTTCCCCTAGAAATTGACATGATAAGATGTAAGTCATGGGGTTGCAATTTGAAACTATTATTGTTTTTCGGAGCAGGATATAATGGAAAATATTTGAATAGCTTGAACAGCTACCAAGGCAAGATTTTCCACGTATGAGTACTTAACTTTCATATCATTGAGATTACGACTCAAATAATAGATTGGATGTTCAATTCCATCTTCTATTTTGACCAAAACCATAGCGATGGTCGTTTCAGCTGTGGCGATATATAGGAAATAATCATTTTGATAATTTGGAGGATACATTAATGACGCTCAGACAAGATGGTCCTTGACAACATCAAAAGAAGCTTGCGCAACTTGGTCCTAATGGAAGGGAACCCCCTTTTTCAATAATCGAGTAAATCCTTTAGCCATTTCGGCGTAGTTTTGAATGAACCTTCTCAGGATTATCCTTTCCTTGGAGTTTTTGTATCTGAAGTAAGTTTTAGGGCACAGGAAAATCAAGAATGGCCTGAACCTTCAGTGGGTCTATTTGAATTCCTTATTTTGAGACTACGAACTTGAGCAATCGACCAGAACCAACACAAAACACACATTTGTGTGGATTGAGGTGTATCTTGTAATGTTGGTAGCGTAAGAAAATGGCTCTCAAATGCATCGGGTGATCAATCCATTTTCATGAATGTGCTGGTAAATCATCTAGATATGGTTGAACAATGTGATTGATGTTGTTGAAAGCATAATCCATTGCTCTCTGAAAAGTTGCCCCAGCATTCTTTAAACCAAATGGAAGTTTCCAATATGCAAATGTGCCCCAGGGAGAGATTAATTTTGTCTTATGTTGGTCATCTAGGCATATATTGATTTAATTGTAGCCGAAAAATCCATCCATGAAAGAAAATATTTCGCATCCAGCACAATCGTCAATAATCTCATTGATAAAGGGTGTAGGATAGTTGTCTTTTGGACAAGCCTGATTAACATCCCGATAATCAACACAAACTGTAATGGTTCCTTTTTTTTTATAACAAGAACGATATTGGAAACCCACTCAGTTAGCAGAACAGGGTAAATTAAACCAACACGCAAAATCTTTTTAACTTCTACTTTGATGGCAGTGGCTTTCTTCAGATGAACAGGACGAAGCCATTGATGCACCGGTTTGACATCAAGATACATATTAATAATGTGTTTAACTATACTAGTATCTATGCCTGGCATTTCCTCATAATACCAAGTGAATACGTCACGAAATTCACAAAAAAGAGAGTGATATGAATCAAGTTCTGATGGAGAACAAGATACACAGACATGAACATTTTCTACAATGCCAGGTTTAGTCGAAATATCGATAGAAATCGTTTCTTCAATATTTGATAAGTTTCGCTCAAATTCAATTACATTAATCGGAAAAGAATTCAAAAATAAATTTTGAATGGATGGGTGATATAGTTCACTAATATTATTTTCTTCATAGTCTAGAAGATGGGAACGACGATGATAATCTTCCCATGGTTCTCCTTCTGGCATCATAGCTTCCAAAATATTTTCATTTGTCAAAAATTTTGAGGAAAATGGATCAGAGGGAGTACCAAAATCTAATGAATGATCAACCTAAACACTCGGCAATGTTGATTTTGGATTTTCCGCCCAAGCCAAATAGATTGATTGCTATTGTACCTCTATAGGGATGAGTGGTAAAACATCATCCAATGTAGAAATATCAGAAACACCCATACTCTCCCTTAAGCCAGATGGAGTGGAAGAGATCATGTAGCAAGTCTCTATGCTTGTAATTTCTACTGACGTCGTTGGCAACGGTAATCGACCATAGTGTTCGTGACTGCATTTTTTTCCTGGTTCAGGCGACAAATTGTCGCCATCGATGAGTATGCATATGTAGGCATCAACTTCTGAGGAGATCCAGATCTAGTTTTACCAGAAGGCGCTTAGTGGCGTGCAATAGGTAAGATTGATTTGACCATGTTTTTTTATTTTTATAAGGTTTATACAAATGTTTTTTTGTTTTTATTTCTTTCCAAGACTAAACAAAATGTTTTAATGTAATGCAAATATCGGTCGTGTTCAACCAGTAGAGGAAGTAGAGTGTGAAACATATGCGCCAACAGAGAGGGATGTCAGGAGAGCAGTCCTTCAGGACCTTGATATGGCTGAGACTCTTGTTCAGCTCCAGCAGCACATAAAGGGGTTGACCTTCGATATTTCAGATTTCCAGTTCGAAGAGCTTCCCATGCAACTGTAGCGACACACAATTGGGGTTCCTAACCATTGGATGTGGTTGCTCCATAGGATTGCTATAGTGTGCTATCATGAGCACCACTAGTTTACTTATGACTTTTTTGCATACATTTTGAGGTCAGATGACAAACGTGTCTTAGGCACAAATTTTATAAAAAAACTATAACAATCTATCTATATGTTTTCAGAGTTTTTCCTATTTTTAATGCACAATCCTATTTAAGGATGTGAATGTTTTCTTTATCTATGTCACAAATGCCTATCGAAAACTTAATTAGCTAATGAATCAGTTAAAGTGTTCATATTTTTGGAAATGTGTTGATATTGAAAAAAATCAAAATGCCTTTCCAAAAGTCAAACTCTTAGGAACAATCTAAGAAGTATTGGATTTCTAACAGTATAAACACTAGTAAGTTGTAGTACCACAAGTTATGAGTCTAACCTGATGATTATGAAGTTAATACCAAATGAAATGGCATCAAAGAGAATTTTGATCAACGTGCTATACTCAGTGATATTGTTCGTCGATCTACCAATAAAAATCCCTTGAAAACTCACGAACTCATCATTTAGAGTGAAAATGGCCCACGCTGCAGAGGCTAGATTATGATTACTACAACTAGCATTACTAACGTTAAGATTCAGACATTTGCCATAAAATGTAAAACGGATTACTAACGTCAAGAAAAATCTAAAAAACCAATTCAACAACATATAAACAATATAATACAAAAAATTACTACGCTAATGATTAAGCATAGTAGCGTTTAAGATATAACCCATTTCTAGGTTGCGACAATGGAATCCATCGTAATCAACTAACTCACAGGTACCTTTAGCAAGAACTCTTTTGAAAGTGTAGGGGCCATGCCATAATGGCTTGAATTTCCCTGTACCTATTTTATCAGCTTCCTGGTCATAAAGAAGGACCAAGTCGCCCTTTGAGTAGATGCGAGGCTGGAAATTTTTTTCGTATTGCGCCTTTAAACCTCTATTATGTGTTTCATTGGCCAATTGGGCTTCATGATGCATTTCATCTAGATGGAAGAGGTTAACAAGACGCGCTTCTTCTTCAGAGGTGTCAGGTAATAAGTCTATCATGAGTTTTAATGATAATATTTCGCATTGGATTGTTAAGATAGCTTCCAAACCATACACCAATTGAAAAGGAGTAAATCCGGTAGTGTTTCTCACCGAGGTTTGATAGGCCCACAAGGCAGAGTACAAGATCAAGTGCCAGTTCCTTTTACGGACTCCTATCATTCACTGAAGAATTCATTTAACAATTTTGTTAATTGCCTCAACTTGTCCATTTGATTATGGATAATAAGGAGTAGAATTATCATGTGAAAATAAATTTCCTGTCAATTCAAACATCATATGGTTGCGAAAATGCTTCCCATGATCCATAACTATAGCCTGTGGGACCCCAAACCATGCAATAACATGGTTGAAGAAAAACAATGCAGCTATTTTTCCTGTGTTGTTGAATGTAGGCATCGCTTCGGCCCATTTGGTAAAATAGTCGACTGTGACAATAATATAACCGTGCTCCCTAGACGAAGGAGGATTACAAGTCATGAAATCGATACTTGATTTCGTAAATGGTCCAGCAAAGACAACAGGATGCATTGGCACTAGTGGTTTTTGGATTTTATGGTCATAAATCTAGCACGCATGACAACTTCTGACTGTAGGATGCAATCTCGAAAAATAGTGGGCCAAAAGTAACCAGCATGGAGTATCTTCTGCGTAGTAGCATAACCAGATAAATTTCCACCACAAGCCCTAGCATGACAATAATTTAACACTTTTTCGGCCTCCTCATGAGTGAGGCACCTCCTTAAAATGGTATCGACACCACGACGATAAATTGTATCGCTGATGATCAGATAATATTTTGCTTGGTATCGAATACTTCGTTGATCAGAGCAAGAGGTATTAGGTCAAAAAGTTTGGGTTTGGAGATAAATGATGAAATCCCCATACCAAGGATCAGATGATCCAATCAGAAATAGAGACTCGTCTGGAATAGATGATTCCGACGTAGTTGCAGTACTATTAGAGGGAAGGTCACAGAGAAGCTCAGCCAAAACTAAAGACTTCTTTGACTTGGATTTGATGAATTCCAAATCAAATTCCTACAAAATGGCAATCCATTTTGAATATTCCCCCCCAAGCAATTGACGTGATAAGATGTAATTCATGGGGTTGCAATCTGAAACTATTGTTGTTTTCTGGAGCAGGATATAATGGAAAAATCTTTGAATAGCTTGAACAACTGCCAAGGCAAGCTTTTCCATGTATGAGTACTTAACTTTCGTATCATTGATATTATGACTCAAATAATATATCAGATGTTCAATTCCATATTCTATTTCGACCAAAACCATAGCGATGGTTGTTTCAGCCGCGGCGATTTATAGGAAATAATCATTTTGATAATTTGGAGGATACATTAATGATGCTCAGACAAGATGTTCCTTGACAACATCAAAAGAATCTTGTGCAACTTGGTCCCAATGGAAGGGAACCCCCTTTTTCAATAATTGAGTAAATCCTTTAGCCATTTCGGCATAGTTTGGAATGAACCTTCTCAGGATTATCCTTTCCTTGGAGTTTTTGTATCTAAAGTAAGTTTTAGGGCGTAGGAAAATTAAGAATGGCCTGAACCTTCAGTGGGTCTATTTGAATTCCTTCTTTTGAGACTACGAACTTGAGCAATCGACCAGAACCAACACAAAACACACATTTGTGCGGATTGAGGCATATCTTGTAGTGTTGGTAGCGTAAGAAAATGGTTCTCAAATGCATCGGGTGATCAGTTCGTTTTCATGAATGCGTTGGTAAATCATCTAGATATGGTTGAGAAATGTGATTGATGTTGTTGAAAGCATAATCCATTGCTCTCTGAAAAGTTTCCCCAACATTCTTTAAACCAAACGAAAGTTTCCAATATGCGAATGTGCCCCTGGGACAGATGAATGTTGTCTTATGTTGGTCATCTGGGCAGATATTGATTTGATTATAGCCAGAAAACCCATCCATGAAAGAAAATATTTTGCATCCAGCACAATCATCAATAATCCCATCGATAAAGGGTGTAGGATAGTTGTCTTTTGGACAAGCTTGATTAATATCCCAATAATCAACACAAACTCTAATGGTTCCTTGTTTTTTCATAACAGGAACGATATTGGAAACCCACTTAGTTAGCGAAATAGGGTAAATGAAACCAACACGCAAAAGATTTTCAACTTCTACTTTGATGGAAGCAGTTTTCTTCGGATGAACATGATGAAGCCATTGATGCACTGGTTTGACATCAGGATACATATTAATAGTGTGTTCAACTATACTAGTATCTATGCCTGGCATTTCCTCGTAAGACCAAGTGAATACATCAAGAAATTCACAAAAAAGAGAGCGATATGAATCAAGTTCTGATGGAGAAAAAAATACACTGACATGAATATTTTCTACAATGCCAAGTTTAGTCGAAATATTGATAGAAATATTTTCTTCAATATTTGATAAGTTTCGCTCAAATTCAATTGCATTAATCGGAAAAGAATTCGAAAATAAATTTTGAATGGATGGGTGATATAGTTCACTAAGATTATTTTCTTCATAGTCTGGAAGATGGGAATGATGATGATAATCTTCCCATGGTTCTCCTTCTGGCATCATAGCTTCCAAAATATTTTCATCTGTCAAAAATTTTGAGGAAAATGGATCAGATGGAGTACCAAAATCTAATGAATGATCAACCTAAACACTCGGCGACACTGATTTCAGATTTTCCACCCAAGCCAAATATATTGATTGCTATTGTAGATCTATAGGGCTGAGCGGTAAAACATCATCCAACGTAGAAATATCAGAAACACCCGTACTCTCCCTTAAGCCAGATGGAGTGGAAGAGATCATGTAGCAGGTCTCTATGCTTTCAATTTCTGCAGACGTCACTAGCGGTGATAATGCAAAGGTTCCCATAAGAGTGGAATCCTTTAAGAGTCCTACACCAATGTCCTAGATTTCTAGTTGGGGTAAGTTAACATACAGAATTCTTCCAGTTACCTGCGAAGTGGAGGAAAAAAAGGATGATTGATTAATAACTGTAATAGTACCTTTATGAGGAAAGGCAACCATTCTAAAATATGTAGAAACAATTGCAGTCATCACATATACCCATGGTCTTCCGAGTAAAATATTATATTCAAGGGGTCCATCAACAACCTAAACATAAATGCTTACTGTTTTGCCCCCTAATTCAACTTGTAGGTTATTAATAATACCACAAGGTTTATATGTTCTTCCATAAAAAGCCTTCAATGTTTTTGATGATTGTGATAATCACGGTGAACCAAGCGACTTCCAATAGTTTAGAGACATAATGCACGTAGATGATCCCTCTTTAATAATAATTCGATGAAAAAGGTGATTGAGAACATGTACTTGGATGGAGAATGCCAATATTGCTGGTAGCTATGGCACATAGCCCGTATGATTAAAGACAACAAGATTAGAATCATTTGTATCAATTCCACCAATAGCCGACAATAAAGCTTGTTTCTGGGAGGGAGAAGTTTGCAATACCTCAAGAGCGGACATAGCTGAAGGGGATTGAGCCAAATCTTCAACTATATTATAATTTTGTGTAGCTCTTGCTCATTTTTTATATTATATGTCGATTTATGAATTACTCCATTCGATGGCTTAATCGTCAATTCAGGAATAAGAGGAGGTGGTACTGATTCAGTAGATGGATTTGTTGTCGAGGTAGTAGGTTGATCAGCTGAACTACCATATTATTTATTCTGCGTTGACACCAAAATATCTTGTGAAGGTTTTGTACTGGATAACATTAACACTTGGGAACTAGGAGCTGGATCCGTAGCAACCAAATTTGTGTCTGGATTTGGAAATGGGTCTGTCAACACAGCTCATGCATTAGAATTCTTGATGATTTTGGAGACTTCAGCATGGTGAGGACAATCCCTAACAAAGTGTTCATTGTTACAGATTATGCATGGATAACGAGGTTTCCATGGTCCTGAAAATTGATCAGATGATCGTTCCTGTGGGTTAGAAGTTTTCTTTTTCTTTTATTTCCCCTTTTTCTTACTTCCTGGTTGCTAGTCACTTTTGCATTTGTCTAATGAGACGGTGTTAATTTTGGAAGTAGGAGCAAGATTAGATGTAGTATTGTTGTGTGTATTTACAGTGCCTATCAAGCCGTCTTCGGCATGAGAGTCTTTTATTTGAGGAGGAACATTGAAATTAGATCGCAGTGCATTTGGCATTTTCTCATAGAGTGTGCTAGACTAAGTATAAATCAAATCTAAATATTGCATACGAGCGATGACTTGCTCTTCTATGACGATGCCACCTTTAGCCACATCTTCTGTTATAGATGGTAACAAGGATTTGGTGAACCATTCAACAAGGAGCTGATTAGGAAAAAATGTCTTAACCATTCGTCGACAACGATGCCACTCATGAATATGATCTAAAATTTGAGTAGCATTACTTTGTTTGAAGTTGGTTAAGAGTTTCGTTCCAGTTTCATATTTGGTCGATGACTGGAAATGGGTCAAAAATAAAATAGCCAAGGTAGTGAAATTGTCGAATGAAGCTCTAGGTAATTCAATATACCATTTAGCTGCCAGATCTGTGAGCGTTCTCTGGAAAAGACGTAATCGAACATAATCATAATTTAGGGAATTTGATGAACACCATAAATGATAAGTCATAACATGAGTTGATGGGTCTTCTCCAGGGTTTGCATTGAATTTAGGAATGTCAGAGGGTAATTTATGTGGTATCACCGGCCATCAAGGAGCATAATTGATAGGATCATTAGTTAACCGGTTTAAATATGGTAATTCCAAGGTTGCAACAAAAGGAAATTGTCTATTAAGGTCAGGATGAGCATAGCCAGGATAAGATGTAATTGCTTGTTCACAGGTCTTTAAGCACCAACATATGGGATTTGTTGTTGGTAACCCAGATAGGGGTTGTTTTGCATGGCAAATGCTTGAGAGTGTTGTTGACCAAAACCTGGATATGTTACTTGTTGAAATGAAGTTTGCATAATTTGCGCCTGTGGTTGCCAAGGGGTCTGTCCACCAAGATTATAACCCAAATTTGTATAACTTGGATGCGGTTGATATGTATAACCAGATTTTGTTTGTGACACCCCATAAAATGGTGGACCAGCTTGTGAATAAATAATTCCTGATACAGTTTGTTGTAAATTAACCAAAGGATTTTGAGTTTGTGGACCCAACATTTGATGATATTGAGTTGAAGAACTCGCCTGATAAGGTTGACATACAAGATTTTGATTCTGTAATAGGGGTATAGATGTATTAACAAGTGGTATTGGAGTGGGTGTAACAAGTTGAATTGGTTGATACGATTGGACAACCTTTTGTGGTTGGATAGGCAGAGTGGGCTGCCATTGACAGAAATTTAAATCAACATTAGTCTAACCAAAATGTGACTGAGTACTTTCATATTGGGTAACCAAAGGTCTTCCCCTAATATAAGGAGGATAATAAGACAGAAAATATTGTTCACCGAATGTTGGGAGTCCAATTGATAAAGAATTTGACCCATAATGACCGGCTTGAGATTGCCCTGATGATGGATTTAATGAATCAAGTCATTTAATACTAACTATAGGACTACCAGTTAAAACACCAGATGGTGACATTGGCAAAGACCATGAACGTGAAGGTGCACCATAAAATTAGTGCCAGATAGTGATTTGTAACTTGTTGGGACCGAAGGGCCACCATGAAAATATGACTCTAGTGATGTTGTGAACATCGACGGTGTAGCGAGGGTAGGAGCTGACGTAATTGGAACAGTTAACCCAACCGAATATGTTGGTTAAGACATGGTAGTTTGACCAAATGCATACCCTCAAAAATCAACAGGTGATTAAATGGAAATAAGATCAATAAAAGCAGATGGAAATGATTAAGGAAATGAGTGGTATAGGTAAATTTCTCCCCCAAAGTGGGTTTGACTTAAAGGTGTATCGGGTTGAGGGATTTCTTCAATCTCGATTAAAACAAGAGGAAGAACTTCATTGTCAGGCCCAAAATATATTTCAGATGGTTGACTGTGTGAAATAGGAGTTTTACTGGTTACAGAACTTTGTGGAATTACCAAGGTAGGAAAAACTTCTGGCTGTTCAGATTTAGGATTCAGATATTCTGGCAAAGAAGAGATAGGATCTGGATCAATATGTGATTAAACAACGTCAGGTACAGTAGGTATGGTCTCATTGATTGAATGGATCGTGACCACGGGCAACTGTGAAGACTTTGTTTCAACAATAGTAGATGAACCAAGATGTGTGGAAACAATTTGAGCTAACTCTGGATTAAAAGATGATGTTTCGCTAGAGGTACGAATTGTACTTGATTCAACAGATCGTGATCACCTTCGCCTACCAGAAATAAATTCCGATGGTAAAGGTGGTTTAAAAGCTAATCTACGTGAACGACGGCGAGCAGGATTATGTTCTTCCACGATTACTGATTTATTTTATCCAAAAACTAATAAACAAAAAGAGGGTAATGCTAGGCAAAAGGGTTTAACAGGAAACTTTGAATTGCAGAATACCTCTTGGAAAACCAAGAAGTACAGGCAGGTAATCTCCACGAATGATGTGTTCGTTGTATCGCAATTTCAAGGCTTCCGACTCGGTTCACTGTGTATGAATAGCACCTAAAAGTTGTCCTCCCAGATATACCCAAAAGTACGTGGAGGCCCAAGTCCATATTAGCGTTTTCTAATGCGAAACCGCACAGTTAGAGCACCCCTTTGTACTTATCATACTGTAACACCGCCTGATATACCCGAGAGTATGCGGAAGAGCTACAATATACTTATGTACATGGAGTGAGGTATCACACTCGGAATGTATCACAGACAAGTTAACGACTACTGCTATGCTTTACGATGCTGGAACACGTCTCTAGCCTAAACCTCTAAATGTTATCGTTAATGTTCCAAAGCGTTTTTAAGTAAATTGAGATTTATTTTATGTTTATCTTGCTTAACAGTTTGCCTTTCAGGTTCACCATGATGATGTATATGAAATTCCTAAAATGCAAGCTAAGAATGATAAAAAAAACTTTCACTTTCAGCTTTTTCAGTGAAATACCTAGCTACTAAGGGAAGAGAGAAAGTAATTTGAGAGCAAACAAATCAATGAAAAAAAACAAAATCAATGAATATAAAACTAAATGCAGATTTCCTAATGTTCCTTTTGAAAAAAACACAATCCTACATGCAAATGTAAGTTTTTCTTTTCAATTTCTTTAATGTTATTAATGTAGAAAAGAAACTAGGTGCACTAGATCAATAATTGAAATTATTTTTGCTTTCGAGAAACCAAGAATACAAACAAAAATTTATCTTTTGAAGGAAAAATGAAGATCTCAACAACAATTTCTCCTATCAAGGAAATGAAGATTTTACGACAATTTCCTATTTCGAAAGCAAACAATTCTTAATGCGACCATAAAAGGTACTTTGAAATCAACCTGTCAATGATAATGAAAAACTTTTTTAAAACAACATTGAACAAATTTTCAGTCAAAGGAGAATAAATATATAGAGTTACTGGTCAAATAGAGCATTAAACTTTTCAGAACAAGGCAGAAAACAGAACTGAAGCAAAATACAATGTCAGATTCAAGGGGATTTTTTCCTTTCAGGATCCAACATAGTATGCAAAGGGATATAGTGCTATGCAACACAGGCTAATAAGGGAGACAATTCTCTTCAAAGCACTGTGCCCTGACCAAGGGTGCATTGGGCGCAGTAAACAAAGAAAAAGCTACTATTTGGCTCACTAAATTTGCAAATTAAGCTTTGAAAATGTCTAATCTTTATGTAAAACAACTACTGGGTGGATTTAGAAAGAAGATCAGAGACTAAAACACCGAGATTCAAGAGAAATTCTCCCCAATGGAGTCACTAGTTTGTTGGGCCAGAATTGTAATCTACAGATAAACTATGCTTCCCTAGACTGATGTCTAGTCTAGAACAACAGGTGAAATACTGCACTACCCTTTTTCCTAACTCAGAACAGATATACAGAGAGGATTGGACGCTTACTTGTTTCAGTTGCTTCCAAATGACTCATTTATGTCGCTTCCACTATAGCCTCAAATTCAAGTGGTTTCAAATAACTGAATGCTTCCTACAAGAAAGAGCACTGAAACAACAGAAGATACAATAATATAGATATCTATTCAAGTTAATTAGCCAAATCAGTTAAGCATAAACTACATTCATCAACCATGATTTTACAACATGGAAAATCAAAGTAAACATGGATGCATGTAGGGAAAAGCAAGAAGTACTCTTTATTGATGATAGAAGGAGAGGTTACAACCTAGTGACTGATTCATCATGACCTTCCAGCAGAATTCCCTAGTCTCATCATAGCATAAGTCTCTCTAGCAGCAGCTTCACAAATCAAACTCTCTATTGAAAATTCTCCAATATTTCTCTACTCAAATTCTTCCTCTTTGAACACTTAGCTTTGTGTTCAATTTATAGATGAATTGTAGGTTGTTTTGCAATAAATTGCATTCCAAAAATAGGAAAGACATGTTTTCCAGTCATGTAGATGTTAAATGGACACTTGGATCCGAAGCATGACTCATGTGAACCCTTCTAGAAGACACTGGCCAAGTGGAGATTCCAGAACAATGAGAATTTCTCTCCCAATGTGACCAACGCACCTTTGAATGTCAGGAAGTGCTTTGCAGAGCAGCCCTGAATGGGGCTACCTGCATATGCAATGCACTTAGGCCCCTTAGAGCCTGTTTTGGCGAGCTCCCACATGTTTAATAATAAGCTTCAAACCATGGAAAAGCCTTGCTTTGATGAAAATCGTTTGTTTGATTCATGTTTTTTCCTGTCTTAGGGAATATAGCAACTGAGATGATAGGGAATGATAGACCCTTTACTCATCGGTCCTGGAGATGATGCCCAATTAACCAGGTCATTGGGAATGGTGCCCAAATTGACCTATAAAATGGATGGTTGTATAAAATTGGCTGAACCACCCTGGACTGTCTAGAAGAAATGACCATCTTCTAGTGTTTATGTCTAAGCACAACATTGATACACCATTTGGAGTGGAAGTGGAAAACACCACTTAGCTAATCCCCGAATATTGCCTTGGTAATCCAATCACAAGACTCGAATAGGAGTTTTTCAACTATTGCGGAAGTATCCAAAGCCTGGAAGGCCCGATCATTATGCCCTAAATTTAGTATGTAAGAGAAGGGACACTCTCGATTAAAGTGATGCTAGAAAATAACTTTATCTCTGATCGCTTCCACAAAGGGTCCCCCTTGGGGGCGTCCGCTAGGGTCTTCTTGAATGTCCGACACGAAAAGAGGAATAGTTAACGCCATGAACTCATGACCAGGAAAGGGTGATATCCTCTTTTCTTGGATTGGACACTCAATAAATTTCATTTCTCTCAACATATCTCCAAACCCCATCTTTGGCATCAAATGAAATATAAGACTGCATTTTCGCGAGGGAGGTGCTGCGTCAACCAAATTTCGAAGTCTATTTGCAATAAGTCCTCCAGTCCTGGCATTGAAACTTTCCATCGCTGTTGAACTACCACTAATTTCTCTAAATCTTGGACGTACCAGATCAAGAATATCTTCTCTTGACTCATGCTCGTCATCTAGTTTTGCATTGTGGATGTGAAACGGTTCTATTTTATCACTTCCCATAAATTATTCCCTCCACTTCACTTCCCTTCCCTTCCCTTCCCTTTATAATTTTTTGTATAATGAATCTCCAATCTGATTGCGGGCTATTACTACGTCAAAATATATTGAGTATCACCAATATATATTTAATTTATATCTATATAGGGTTTTAATCAAGCAGGTTTGACTCCATCGGTTCATGTAACACACCACATGTTGTCACAATGTAACTTGGCACGAACCGCGTCTTTTTAATTGTCATGTGCTTTGTTTTCAATGATTTACTTTGATTATTATCTTTTAAGATTTAATATTTTTTAATTTATTTGATAAATTTGAATAGCCTTGATATGGTGTAATTTTAAATTTGATCCTTAGTCGTTATATTTTGATTGCTTGCAGAAAATCACACAATATACATGGCTACAAGTTTCATCAAAAATCTATTTAGGAAGATGGTCTTTGTCCGTGTGTGTGCTTAGAAAATTGATCATATTGTGTAGGCTATTTTAGGGATTCTTCTTTTATCTTTGTTTGCTACATGCTTGCTATAGAAAATTATGCCTTCACCACTTCTTGGATTAGATTCTTGTCCTTATCACTGAGTTCCTTAAATGATAAAATATTTATTATTTACTACTTGCATCTTGGCCTTATATCTTATATTATTCAATATAAATTGAAGACGCATTGGCTAGGGCCCTATGTTAAGGAAATCACCGATGGTGGAGCAGTGCGCCTGGCCATGTAGAGTGGTGAATCCCTTCCAGGATATGTCAATGGAAGTCATCTAAAGCCTAATCTCAAAGCGCCAAAGGAATTGGATAAGATGCGTATGAGCATTCAAGTCCCTCTAATCACGAATAATTTCCCCACGGAAGGGGATATGCTTGCAAAAATCCCATAGCTGCGTTTTGATGACTGGGGCATTGTGAACAGTGAGAAGTTTCCTGAGATTGAACGAGAGCTCTATTCATACCAAACTAATTATGAAGGAGGCGTGGTGCACCTCGAGCCAAAGAGGGGAATGCTAGGTTTGCATAAAGAAAATCTGCTCAATTTGTTGCAGATCGCTCATTTTGGGCGCAGTCCCATCAATGATATATGCGTCACGCATTTGTTGGAATTAGTCCATGATGATACGCTCTAGTTGGGAGAGCGCATCCAAATTAATGCAGAATTGATTCATATAATAATAGGTCTGCCTAATAACAAGGTTGAATCTATTGTGGACTTTGGAGGCAAAGCGTAAGAGAAAGTGGTGGCAGATCATATCAAGGAAAAATACGATGTCACTCTTAAGTGTTGGGGGTTCGTGCTAAAGGATATCAATGACCCCAATATACATTTTTTCACACATATCTTGACCTAAAATATGATTTTTAAATGCAGGCCCAAGGAGGTTTTTGCACATCTGATTGCACTAGCCGGAAGATGTGAAAAGGAAGTCATATACAACTGGTGCAGGTACCTCTCTAAGGAATACCTAGAGAATGTATGCGAGGCATAGGAGGAGGGAAAACCCTTCCAGTATGCATGGCTCTTGTTTCTGATTACACTTATAGGATGGAGAACCCATGAAGACACACATTTCCATGAAATTGAAGAAAAAATGTCGAAGCTACGCGCGCGCTACGCAACACTCTGGAAATCGTCTGACCCGGTGCATGAAAAAGAGAATAAAATATTTTGGGTTTTATACGATGCAAAACTAAACCAAGTGGTGCAACCCAAGCCTCAACTGTCACATACCCTTCAGAGAAGAACCAATATCCACTACAACTGGAGAAACTGTTAATACAATGACAGTGCCAGAGAAGAATGACTTTGCGCCTAAGGAGACTAGAGAAGTGGAAACATCAAAAGGCACTAAGTGTGACACTTAGACCACGGGTATATCACGTAAGAAGCAGAAGAGATCTAAGAAGGCAGGACAAGAGTTCCTGACGCTCTCAGAGGATGACCTCAAATGAGATCGTGAAAAATGTTACCTCTGTGATGGAAGATCGATGGACCGACATGGAAGTCTAATAGAAATCTGCGCTGGAGATCGTACAATTCAGGTTGCATGAATTGAAATTTAAAGTGAGCCAAATTCAGGAGAATGTGATTCGGGCGAGTTGAACCAGTGCACATATTACACGCGTGCAACCATTGGATGTTTCCTTTCCAGCATCAGGCGATGCACAATTTTTCCACATCGCTTTGCGAGAAATACAGATGGACACTAACCAACGTGTTCAATTTACTGGTACAGGTGATATTCATATTAATATTTCATTATTGCCTACAGGTAAATTATATTTGTTGCATTCAGTAATCGTAGATGAGCTCCAATACTGAGAAGTGACCACACAGATAAATACCAGAGATGCACAACAACAAGCTACACAAGAACACCAGTAGCAAAAACAAGCAGAAGTATCTTTGCAGAGAAGAAGAGGCCCAGCCCGCTGCGCTGGAGGCTAAGATCAATCAGGTTTGGTGTGACATTGTAGATGTCTTGGCCACAACTGTGCATGCTGAGAAGTTAGAGGTCTTGGTTGCTGTAGTGAAAGCAGTGCGTGCAGAAGTAAAAACCATTTGAACGGAGTATGAGCAGCAAATCGTCGACCTCATAACCGAATTGCAGTTGGAGACACCACCAGAGGTTCGCACAAAGAGAGTAGCGGAAGTAAAGAAGGAACATGATAACATTGTTGTTGCAGTCACCCAATGTGAGAGCTCATTAAACGAGACCATGGATATATGGGCCTCTATCCAGAATGATCTAGTCGTGTAGTAGTTGCACGATGCACTCAACAAGAAGGATAAATAGTTTGAAGAGATTAGGATAGGCGTGCCTACATTAGTCCTTACCCGGCGACTTGCTCGTCTACAAGAAGGCGACAAAATTTAGACAGAGATCGTAGACTTGTGCCAAAAGGAACAAGCTCTGAAGGAGCGCATGCAACCATGGGTAGAAGAAGCACTACAACAATCCTAGATGATGGAAAACACTCTGAATATAATTCAACAGACTCAACACAGTGTAGAGATGGCTGTGGAAGGGCCTAGTACAGACAAAATGGTTCAGCAAGTGCATACTGAAACAAAAAAAAGCCTCGAGTTAGTGCTCCCTCTCAAGAATTCTCTCAAGACACTTTAGGCTAAGAGTAAGGAGACGGTGCCTCAGTGACTTGGGACGAGTCATATGTTTGTGTTTGCGGCCTGTTGGAGAGGGCTCCCCTGAGACACAATATCCGAAGACACTTTGTATTTTTGTATGTGTGCACCATGAAAATGAAGTCAAGTGGCTTTTGGTCCCAAATTTTGGATGTAAATGGGCTTAACTATAAATTGTGGACCTCAAACCATGGTTTGAGACCATAGTATGTGCGCGTTAGGCTTATTATAAATAGATATAATGTGTCTAAGCTAAGTGGTTAGTCAATGAATGTGTTATGAGATATTGATAGCTGTGTGTGTAGAGACCTAATCCTGGCTATGTGTGGACTCTACTGGTTGTGTGCGTGAATGGGTTTGAAATGGTTTTGGAAAGAACCGTTGATGTATTTACATATCCGAAAGATAATAGAAAGATCAATTTTGGCGAACCTATCTATGTTATGCATATATATTTCTTATTGTTTATGCTATGTTAATATCACATTGTTTACTTACTTATTAATGATTTCACAAGGTTATCTGATCTGATTATCCATCATTGTTGATGCTTAAGAGATTTTTTAAGTGTTTACATTGATTAAGACCTAGATATGGTTCTGATATGTTATCTGTGCTAAAGTGAAAAATATTTCTGTGTTATTTTGTTGATAATTGTGCCTTCTCTGTGATTTTTTTATAAATTGTTGCGCGCATCTGTATAAGTTCAATGTGGGTTTTGTTGATGATCACTTCATTAAATTCCCTATCAGTGTGCAGAAACCTTGTTCCACCACCCCCCCCCCCCCCATACTGCTCCGGGTGAGACTTTGGCCTGCACAAGCAGATCATTACCGAAAGGGTCAATAGTTGGAGGGTTTGTTGTTTTATCCATAAAATTCGAACCTGGATCAGGACCCCTCAACCAAACAAGTGCTAAAGCTTTGTTACTTTTCAAGTTGTTCCTAATTAGGGAAAAATTACATGGAACCCCATGAATACTTTGGAAAACCTTCCCACTTGAGGCCTTAGACTATCTCTTGGATTGGAGGTGGTAACCCTAAAACTTTCACAGAGATATTTTTTTTGAAATCACCTTAGAATAGTTTTTTCAAACACCCTCAAATGCTACATTAAAATACAAATAAATGAATTAAATTATATAGAAATAATATAATCTAGATATCATAGTCAAATATTATCATATGGTCAAACCAAGTACTTTCAATTGGGCACATTTATCCCATGATGCACAATTCCTTACCAATAATATTGTCATTCCAATCCTTGTAATTAAGGAACCAATATCAAGAAGTTTATTGAGGGTGGAAGTCTTTTAACTATATTGATAAGAAATAAAGCATATTGGGCACCTAGACGAAGTCAATTGCATACATGAAAACATAAAAACATTTTCATCTAAATCCTATAACTCCACAAAAACTATAAATCATTAAATAATATTGATTTTGGAGAGTATAATATTGATTCACTAATAGGAAACAATTAATGCTATACACATTTCCAGATATTTTAAATATATATATTGAATTAGACCATCGAAGATAAGTAAATACAAAAAATAGGAGATACTATATATTTCATTGGTTGTGTCTTGAGAAAATATTCAAAATAGTCATAAATTAAATATGAGAATCGGTCAACAACATGTTTCTTTAGAGCCAAACAAAATAATACAAAGGCTTAGAACTACTCAAGATTGCGATTTACAAGAGAAAAATACACCGATAGAAAAGAAAATTGAATTTACAAGTGATGAATCCAATGGTTGGTTTATTAATCTATTGTAAAAATATGGCCCTATGGCTTTGAGCACTTCCATACTATACTACATAAAACACCAACCACTCGAAAGTATCCAACACTGAATTTTTATCTTTTTCTTCAATTTTGAATCACAATGATTTTATGAAATAGTTTCAAAAAATAGAAGGTCTCTTGAAATAACTCGAGTTAAAAATAGTTAATAACTCAATCTCCCAAAAAATATAATTCTTGATAATTAACTAACTTATTTTTGTTTTCTAAAAATATGAAATGTCTTCATCTTTAGCTACAAAATTTCCCAAATTAAAATAATTAGAAGAAGCTAAAAAATAAATCTTGAATAATACAACGACCATGGATATCTCCAACAAACATGTCCACAACCTAGTTGTCACCTCATGAGCACCCCCTATCTTACCATTTTTTATATTGAAATAAGGGTGAAAATCCATTTTCAGCCATATACACAAACACATGGGACATGGATTATGGAATGATCCCCTCCCATTTCCAAATAACCCCAAAAGTATAACCTCAAGGCTTTCCCAAGTGCCACCATTTGAAATGTCGAAGTTCCGGAAGAGAGTCAATTAATGTAAATTCATTTCTTGTCTTTGAGACATAAAACCCAATGAGAAATGCACCAATCAGCATTTCAAACTACCAAGATGATGTCACACCCATGTCATGTTGATGTCACACCCTCCACTGAGAAATCATTTTTGACCGACTTATACATGTCAAACAACTAAATTTGGGTGCCACTAGTCATGTCTTTGTGGAACCACATTACCCTCCATACATAGTGATATGCCACATGGCTATGGGCCCCACTAGGGCCCCAACCCTTAATAAAATAAAACTTCTCCATTATATTAAACACTTGGAAAATTAACCTAGACTCCAATAGATAGCCATAAAGACCCAACCATATCATCAATTCAAATTTAAAAGCAAACCCCCCCTATGTGTATGTGTTACACAGTAAGCCTCAATCTAGCCCAACCTCTAGTCCTCAATCCCATTATCAACATGCAAGAGGGGTCTGATATCTAATCCCCAACATCTTCCAAGAAATACAATTTTTCCATCAATTTACATAAGCACCAAGAACCCTCATGTCTTGGATCTAATACTTGGTCATATGGCTAACAAGGCACAATTCCATTTTCCTCGAGTGCTTCCAAATTCCTATCTCTCATGTGAAAAAAACACACACACACACATGTCTATCATTATAAACATTACATGAAGTCTTTCTTTTCATTTGAATATTTATTTCAACCACTACATGTTTATTATTTTGTGTGTGCTTTTTTATGAAATACCTGGTGTAACATAGAACCATGTTCCTTTCAAGAAAGCAAAACATCAAGGAAAGGAAGCTTTCCATTAACCTCCACTTCCATCATAAATTTGATGGAGTAAGATTGAAAATCATGATTGTGAAGGAATACATTTAACTTCTCCTGACCATGGGGCCAAATGACACAATTATCATAAACAAACATATTGCAAATATTAGGGTAGAATTAACCAGAAGCCAAAGGCTTAGTCTCAAATATTCCATGAAAAGTTGGCAACGATGGGGGAGAGCGAAGAGCCCATGGTCACTTCATAATTTTTTTCATATAATTCACCCTCGAAGCTGAAAAAGGTAAAGGTTAGGCATATACCAACTAATTTAGCACTGTCAAAATTAGTAATGTCATTTATAACATTTATAGCCTCTTTAATAGGTATTTTTTTATAAAGGGAAAATACATCAAAGCTTACTAGAAAATACCCAGGATATAGCCTTATAAATTTTACCTCATTAACAAATCCATTAGAGCCATTAATGAAGTATTTCATGCGGAGACCAAGAGGCTTGAATTTTTGAGATAAAAATTTAGCTAGAATATATGTTGGGACACGCATTTTTTTGATAATGGGTCTTAGGGGGGGCCATATTTAAGAATATTAGGAATCACATATATTTTGGGCAAGAGAGGGTTAATATCAATAGTATTTTTCATAAGGGTGTTATTAAACAATATTCTGAAACTATTCTTAGGAAATATAAGCCTCGTAAGAGTAACATAAGAAAATATGAGTTCATTTCCCTTAAAGCCTTGAATAGTAACCTCAAAATTTGTCATGTAACCTTAAATTCTACTTTAGAGGAATGTTATACAAATCTCTAAGAAAAATTTTCTTCTTGAACTTTGCATCAAAGGGTGGAATTGTATTTCAATTTCTATTATAATACACTTTAAAATGAATGCAGATTCATTATGTACTTTTTATTAAACTTTTTTGAGGGAATTATGTTTATACATCGATATAATTGTACAATTTCATTCCAATCAATGCAATTCCAACATTGAGAATCACACATGCAATTGCTATATAATTTTATTTCAGAGACATGTTTTCATTTTGTTATACATACATGTACAAAAAACTCGTTCTTAGCCTAAGTGTCAAGGGTGGAACTATATTTAAATTTTTATTAGCCTACATTTTAAAAGGAATGTAGTTTTATTATTTAATTTTTTTTGAACTTTTTGTGAGGGAATTATGTTCTATACATTGATATAATTGTACAAGTTCATTCTAATCAATACAATTCTACTAATTATAAACACATATACAATGTCTATACAATTGAATTTCAAAGACGTGTTTTCATTTTTTTATACACACATGTAGGGAAAACCTTCTTCTTAGCCTTTGTGTCAAGGTGGGATATGTATTTCAATTTCTATTAGACCACACTTTAGAATGGATGGAGAGCGATTGTGTAAATTTTTTTCGAAAATTTTGTGAGAGAATTCTTTTCTATACATTGATATAATTCTAAAATTTCATTCCAATCAGTGTAATTCCAATGTTGAGAAACAAACATAACATTGTCTATATAATTGCATTTCAAAGATATGTTTTCATTTTGTTATACACACTTGTAGGGAAAACCTTCTTCTTAGCCTCTTCGTCAAGGGTGGAAATGTATCTAAATCTATATTAGACTATGCTTTGAAATTAACATAAAGTGATTATTTTTACTACAAAACCTGACAAATAATTTCTAATAAATGATTTAAAATTCTTCCACACAAAATGAATTCTTAAATGAATTTTGTATCATGTGAGAAAACCACATCATTAGTTACAGTAGACCTCATGTTATCATTATGTTGTCCATGAGACTATATGAGTTGCGGATTAACATTTTCTAGAAGTCAAGAAAGTTTAGTGATTGATATTTGTCAAGGCTTTCCAAGTATCCAATGTATATTGAAAGTATTATAGAATCTTCATTTTCGTATAATCCTACCTGTCATAGTGATGAGATATAGTTGAACTGATCCATTACCCATTACAGAAAGAGCATCTAAACATCAAACTACTAAGCAATATTGCATTCTTTTAGTATTCAGAATTAGTTCAAGAATATTCATTTTTGTGTCGATGTTTCAAGTCTATAATAAGACTCATCGTCATGATAAAATCCACAAATAATATCAAGAATGAAGGATAATAAACATGGAATGAAAGGATAAGATATGAGAATGAGTCGACCAAACAACCCTAATATTAATTTCTGATTAATATTAATAATAGTTAATCTATAATAACAATAACAAAGCTAATAATTATTATTAATTTTACAAGATAATGATGATTTTCATTAATAATAATAATAGTAGTTAGACTTAATTAATGATATTATTAATAAAGTTTATTATTAGGGTAGTTAGGGTTAATTATTATTGTATGTTAATGATGTTTAAAATGGATATGCTAAATTATGTTTACCCTAAATATTAATTTAGATTAACTACCAAAGAACATCAACCTTAAGTCTTTCAACTGCTTGATTAATAATATTTATATCTTAGATATTTTTTTAATGTTAATCTAGATCCTTGGTTTTAGATCCTAAACATTTGGCTTAATATATATTATTAAAACTAAATAAATAAAATGAATGAATGAATTAAATGGATTGGGGGATCAATATTTTATTGAAGAAGTTAGTAACCTTTAGAATTAATATTTTCACATTTAAATTGATGGTATCACGTAATAGAGTTAAAAAAATAAAATTAGAGAGTATTATAATTTATTATATTTTTAAACTAATCAAATTTTGAGAGTTATATTTCTTTTACACTTTGATGCTATTTCTTGATGTGTTGCATGCTCATATCATGTTGAATATTGAAGGAATCACACATGTATTTCATAGTGAGCACTATACCAATAAAATATATAGAAGATGGTGATCTTAATTTTCAATGAGTGTATTAGTTTAAATGTGATTGAATTTATTAATTGCGTTAATTTCATTGAATATTGTTGGATTTAATTTATTTCAGTATATATTAATGGATTACGTTCACTTATATAGAGGTATAATGGAATATGTAAGATAGTACAATATTCAAGAACAAAGAGCACGACCAAAAATACAATTGGTGCAAGTGCCAATTGGAAAACTAAAGGAATATGGACGAACAAATATTGATACAATGTTATTCACTTATGGATTAATTCCTAATCCTATTTCATTGATTGCACTAGATGCATTGATTTCAATGTAGATGTTGATTTCTAATATTATCTGGTTTCTTGCACTAGATGCATTGATTTCAGTGTAGATGTTGATTTCTAGTCTTATTTGATTGCTTGCACTAGATGCATTGATTTCAGTATAGATGTTGATTTCTAATCCTATTTGATTTTTTGTACTAGATGCATTGATTTCAATGTCGATGTTGATTTCTAATTCTATTTGAATTCTTGCATGATATGCATTGATTTCAATGTAGATGTTGATTTTTTATTTGATATAAAAAGATGTAAGATATGAATTAATTTATAAGTAATTATATTAATGGTGTGCATTGATTTTCATGTAAGAACCTAAAATTATTGACAACATACATTGATTTATGTGTTATAATAATTCAACCATACATAAAATACTTTAATTTTCAAATTAACTAAAATGCTTGCTTCCTGAAAATATAAACTATTTGTATTTGACTGCATTCTTATTATTCCCATTTTTCTCATTCAACATTGTTAGTCACTTTGCATTCAAAAGAGGTAATAGAAAATAACTACCATTTAAAATTACTTGGGGTTTAACACTCCAGAAGAAAGAAATAACTTGTGGCACGCGCAACGGACTTCACCATTATTGTTGGACAGTTGTACAAATTAGGTGCAGATGAGGTCCTATAAAGGTATGTATTGGAGTATGAAATACGTGAAATTCTTAATGAACATCATGGAGGCGTTGTTAGTGGTCATTATGTAGGAAATACCACTGCGCAGAAGATCTTGCGAGCTAGGTTGTGGTGGCCCACGCTGCACAATGAGGCCTATGTGCACTATCATGCATGTGATGTATGTTAGAGGATAGGAAAACCTTCTCTTAGAGATGAGATGCCCTTGAATCCACTTATGGCACTACAAGATTTTGAGCAGTGGGTTATTGATTTTGTGGGACCTATTAATCCTTCAGGAATAAAGAGTGGTGTGCGCTACATCATTATTGCGACAGATTATGTAACTAGATGGGCTAAAGCCAAACCAGTGAAGGATTGTACTGTTGATACGATTGTGTAGTTTATTTTTTAGAATATAGTGACTCAGTTTGGTTTTCCTAAGACTATGATCAACGATCAGGGTAGACATTTTGTAAATGAAAATATCGAAGCCTTGACTGAAGAATTCAATATGCGTCATTAGAATAGATCTCCTTATCATTCTTAGGAAAATGGCACAGTTGAAGCTTCCAATAACATCTTGGATACCATGCTCACTAAGGTATGCAATGCTAATAGAAATGATTGGGATGTGGAAATGCCCGCAGTTCTCTTGGCCTACAAGGCTACTTGCAAAAAGTTGAATGGGACAACACCTTTTAGGATGGCATATGGGCAAGAGGTTTTTCTTCCCATGGAGTTCATTGTTCCTAGTCTGTGTATTGCACAATTTACCAACATGGCTGAAGAATATGCTCTAGAGGACTGGTTGTCAGAGTTGGATGCTCTGGAAGAAGATCGATCTATTGGAAATTATCACCAGTAGGTTCAAAAGGTGCGTGAAAAAACCTAGAATGATAGACATATTAGGCAGAAGGTATTTAATGAGGATGATTTGGTCTTACTATATGACAGCAAGTTTGTGTGTCATCAAGGCAAATCGAAGATGAATTGGCTGGGGCCCTATGTTGTTAAGGAAATCACCGATGGTGGAGCAGTGCGCCTGGCCACATTGAGTGGTGAATCCCTTCCAAGATATGTCAATGGGAGTCATCTGAAGCCCAGTCTTGAAGTGCCAAAGGACTTGGATAAGATTTTTACGAGAATCCAAGTCCCTCTGATTGTGAAGAATGTCCACATGGAAGGGGATATGCTTGCAAAAATCCCACAGTTGTAGTTTTATGATTGGGACATTGCAGATGGCGAGAAGTTTCCTGAGCTCACGCCAGAGCTCTATTTGGACCAAATTACTTATGAATGAGGCATGGTGCACCTCAAGCCAAAGAGGGGAATTCTGGGTCTGTACAAGGAAAACCTGCTCAATTTGTTGCAAATCCCTCATTTTGCGCGAGTCCCATCAATGATATTTGCATCAAACAGTTGCCGGCGTTAGTCCATGATGATGCGCTCTGGTTGGGAGAGTGCATCTCGATTGATGTGGAATTGATTCATATAATAAGTCTTCCTAATAAGGGGGGTGACCCTATTGCGGAATTTGCAGGCAAAGCACAAGAGAAAGTGGTGGCAGATCATATCAAGGAAAAATACGATATCACTCGCAAGTCTCGGGGGTTCATGCTAGAGGATATCAATGAACCCACTATACGTTTTTGCACAATCATCTTGACCTACAAGATGATTCGTAAATTCAGACCCAAGGAGGTGTCTGCACATGTGATTGCGCTAGCCAGAAGATGTGAAAAGGGAGTCATATACAACTGGTGTGGTTACCTCTGTAAGGAATACCTATACAATGTACGCGAGGCACAAGAGGAGGGAAATCCATTCTATTATGCGTGGCTCTTGTTACCGATTACACTTATTGGATGGAGAACCCCTGAAGATACACATTTCACTAAAATTGAATAGAAAATGTGTGAGGCTAGGTGTGCGCCATGCAACACTCTGGAACTCCTTTGACCCGGTGCACGTAAAAGAGAAAAAAATATTTTGGGTTTTATATGATGCAACACTAAACCAAGTGGTGTAGTCCAAGCCTTGACTGTCACCTACCCTACAGAGAAGAAACCAACACCCACTACGACTAGAGAAACCATTAATAGAATGACAGTGCCAGAGAAGAATGGCTCTGCGCCTAAGGAGACCGAAGAAGTGGAAACATCAAAAGGTAGTAAGTGTGGAACTTAGGTCGCAGGTAAATTACATTTGTTGCATTCAGTAAGTGTGGAAGTAAATGTGGCACTATAGGTAAATTACATTTGTTTCATTCAGTAATCGTAGATGAGCTCCAATACCGAGAAGTGACCGCACAGACAAAGACCAGAGGTGCACAATAGAAAGCTGCACAAGAACACTAGCAACAACGACAAGCAGAAGCATCTTTGTAGAGAAGAAGAGGCCCAGCGTGCTCCGCTGAAGGCTAAGATCAATCAAGCCTGGCATGACATTCTAGTTGTCTTGGCCACAACTGTGCTTGGTGAGAAGTTAGAGGCATTGGCTTCTACAGTGAAAGCAGTGTGCACAGAAGTACAAACCATTTTAACGGAGTATGAGCAGCAAATCACAGACCTCAAAACCAAATTGTAGCCGAAGACACCACCAGAGGTTCACACGAAGAGAGCAGCGGAAGTAAAGTAGTCACAGGATAACATTGTTGTTGCGGTCACCTAGTGTGACAGCTCATTAAACGAGACCATGGATATATGGGCCTTTGTCTAGAATGATCTAGTCCTACAGCAGTTTCACTACGCACTGAAGAAGAAAGAGCAACAGTTTGAAGAGATCAGAATAGTCGCACCTACATTAGTCCTTACCCAACGAATTTCTCATCTGTAAGAAGGATGCAGAATTCAGAAAGAGATTGCAAACTTACACTGCAAGGAACAGGTTCTGAAGGAGCGCATGCAACAATGGACAAAGGAAGCACTGCAACTATCCCAGACACTAGAAAACACTCTAAAAATCATTTAGTAGACTCAACTCAGTGTAGATATGGCCGTTGAGAGGCCTACTATAGACAAAATGGTTCAGCAAGAGCATATTGCAACAACACAAAGCCTCGAGTTAGTGCTCCCTCACCATAATTTTGTCAAGACACTTTAGGCTAAGACTAAGGAGACAGTGCCTCAGTGACTCGGGATGAGTCACATGTTTGTGTCCAGGGCTTGTTGGAGTAGGGTCCCTTTGAGGCACAAGTTCCGAAGAAACTTTTTGTATTTTTGTATGTGCACACTGCGAAAATGAATTCAAGCAGATTTTGGTCAAAATTTTTGGTTGTAAATGGGATTAACTGTAAAATGTGGACCTCAAACCATGGTTTGAGACCATAGCATGTGCACGTTAGGTGTATTATAAATAGATAGAATGTGTCTAAGATAACTATTTAGTCAATGAATGTGTTATGATATATTGATGTTCTGATAGTTTATGCATCTGTAAGGGTTTTTAGGTTGATTTGAAAGGCTCCTCCTAACTTTGTGCGTAGAGACCTAGTCTTGGCTATGTGTGAACCCCGTTTGTTGTGTGCGCGGAAGGGTTTGTAATGGTTTTGGAAAGAACAGTAGATGTATTGACATATCCAAAAGATAATAGAAAGAGAATTTTTGGCGAAGATATCTGTGTTATGCATATATATTTATTATTGTTTATGCTCTATTAATATCACATTGTTTACTTACTTATTAATGATTGTGCAAGGTTATCTAATATGATTATGCGTGATTGTTGATGATTAAGAGATTTTTTAAGTGTTTACATTGATTAAGATGTATATCTAGTTCTGATCTATTATCTACGCTAAAGTGAACAATATTTTTGTGTTGTTCTGTTGATAATTGTTCCTACTCTATGATTATGCTATAAAATTTTGTGCGCATCTGTATAAGTTCATTGTGGGTTTTTTTGATTAGCACTTCATTAAATTACCTCTCAGGGTGCAGAAACTTGGTTCCAACACCCCCCCATACTGCTTCGGGTGAGACGTTGGTCTGCAAAATAAGATCGTTGCTGAAAGGGTCAATATTTGGAGTGTTTGTTGGTTTATCCATCAAATCCGAACTTGGGTCAGGACCCCTCAAGCCAACAAGTGCCAATTCTTTGTTACTTTTCAAGTTGTTCCTAGTTAGGGAAAAATGACCTGGAACCCTGTGAATAATTTGGAAAACCTTCCCACTTAAGGCCTCAGACTATCTCTTGGATTGGAGGTGGTAACCCTAAAACTTTCACAATGATAGTTTTTTTAAATCACCTTAGAATAATTTTTTCAAATACCCTCAAATGTTACATTCAAATACAAATAAATGAATGAAATTATATCTAAATAATATAATCTAGAGATCATAGTAAAATATTATCATATGTTCAAACCAAGTACTTTCAATTGGGCACATTTATCCCATGACGCACAGTTCCTTATGTACCAATAATATTTCCATGCCAATCCTTGTAATTAAGGAACCAATATCAAGAAGGTTGTTGAGGGTGGAAGCCTTTTAACTATATTGATAAAAAAGAAAGCATATTGGGCACCTAGATGAAGTCAATTTCATGCATGAAAACACAAATACATTTTCATTTAAATCCAATAAATCCACAACAACTTTAAATCATTAGATAATATTGATTTTGGAGAATATAATATCGATTCACTAATAGGAAACAATTAATGCTATACACATTTTCAGATATTTTAAAGTTATATATTCAATTAGACCATTTAAGATAAGTAAATGTAAAAAATAGGAGATATTATATATTTCATTGGTCATGTCTTCAGAAATATTCAAAATAATCATAAAGTAAATCAGGAGAATTGGTCAACAACATATTTCTTTAGACCTAAAACAAAAGAATACAAAGGCTCAAAACTACTCAATATTAGACCGAGCTCTTTTTGTTTTTGCACGCTTTTAGTAGGCACTGGGGTGGTGTAGTTTTAAAGCACCAGTGCTCTACAGTATCATGATGCTCCTGGGCTTTATAGTAACCTGACACACCGGTAACAGTGCCCGATGTACCAATGATTTCTCTGGGTTTTTGGTCGTAATTTTGTTGGTTTTAAACCCTTTTCTAGTTCGCGGCATTTATGGGGATCCCGGTGCGTTTCATTCATTCTGCACCGGGACGTTTATGTTTCGTGCGCTTTTTATGAGGCACTGAGTCTGACAATATGACATGCATCGACGCAGTTGCTGAATTAAAAACATCGGGAGGGTGTGTATAGAGCGCACTGTTTCCGATGTGCCAATGTTTTATGTGGTTTTTTTGCCATAATTTTTTTATTTAACCATCCACCGGTGCACGCGTTTTGTGGGCACCCCAGTGCGTTTCATTTATTCCACACTGGGCAGTATCTGTGTGGTCAACATGTAAAGCACTAGTGCTCTACAGAAATAAAATGCACCAAGCGTGTGTGTACGGAGCGCATGGTGTCTGGTGTGCCAATTTTTGTAATGCACCAGTTCTTTTTCATATTGAATGCACTGGTGTGTTTTAGGTTGACAAGAGCACCAGAAGAAATACATCCACAAAAACCTCCGCCCGCCAACCTCCTCTAGGATCCTCCGCTAGAAGCGGATGTTTGGGGTATTTTTCTGTGGGGTTCCTCAAAAACATCTGCTAGAGGGTCTTTTCCTTATAGTGATGTTGAGTCTCTATATTAATAGTGTATTCCCTTATTATGTTAGTGTAGCCCCCTTATTGTTATTGTTGTACCCCTGTAACCCCCATACTGTTTTTATTGTGCCCTTACATTATTATTGTTAGGTCGGCTAGGATTAAATTGTGGCCCCATGGAATCCTATATATAGAAAGGAGGTTTTTTCATTTGTAGCATCCAAGAATTGTTCATTTACGTAATGTATTGGAGGTTTCCCCCTCGAAGTGGCTGATTTCTAAGGCGTTGATCTCTCTTTTATTCTATTTTTGGAGCTAGTTTCACAACATAAACTAGCTCTAAGTGTGATAAACAAGGCATCAACATGCACATGAAACACCTTTGACCAATTTGAAAAGATTAATATGGGCATCGTGACAATATCTTACATCAACAGTTCAAAACTATTATGACATTCCTCATCCAAACATAATGTCACATCCTTCTTGAGAAATTTCTCCATGGGTGCAGTTATCAGCGCATAACCCTGAATGAACTTCCGATAATACCCAGTGTGCCCCAATATTGAGTGTAGTTGTTTGACATTCACACATATCTCTAGTTTAAAAATTACTATTATATTTGTGGGATATACCATCAACCATTTCTGGCAGACGATGTGTCCCAAAAATATCCTGAATGGAAAAAATAATATGCATTTCTTTAAGTTTAATGAGATTTGATACTTTTTACAGGTATCCAACATTAATTGTAGATTCGAGACATGATTTTTCAACAACCCAAAAACAGTTCAATCATCAAAATATACTTCCAAGAAATTATGGATAAACTCATTCAATGCAGCTACTACTACATACGAGAATATGGCAGGTGTATTCTTCAAGCCAAAGGGCATGATTATATACTGGAAATATCCCCATTCAATTGCAAAGGTGGTATTACTATGATTGTCTGGTGCAATCTTGATCTGATGATACCTTGAGAAACCATCTGTGAATGAATAAGATTCTTGTCCTCCAACATTGTCTAGGATATCCTTAGAGAATGGAATTATTAATGGATCATGCACACAGAAATCATTCGAATTGGGCAGGTCTACGCAAATCATGATTTCTTCTTTTGTCTTCTTATCTTTTACTACCATGGGACTCACCTAATCAGAGTCTTTCCACCAGTTCTATAATTCCTAAAACAGCCATATTATCAAACTCTTCCTTTACCTTCTGCTTATATTTTGGATTCAATCTGTATGGACACTTCTTCACCGGGTGCACATCAGGTTTCAAACTGATCTTCATGACTCCAAGCTCTCCAATTATTACTTTCAACTCCAATAAATTTCTAGGGAATAGGTCATGATACTCTGTCAGCACCTCAATAACCTTTCCCACTATGTCATCATCCCAATAATCTCCAATCTTTGACAACTTCGGTTTCTCTTCGGATCCAATATTTACATCTCGAATCTTTAGAGTTTTTCGACATCGAATGAACTGATTGAGGGGCCAGAGCGTGTTATCCCTCATATTCTGGAATGATAATATTCCATGTATCTTATTCATTTTCTTCAACTGTCATCTTTCTGCCATTAATAATATCCTTCATCTGTGCATCCTAGGTTGGCGAAGCACGCTGTATCGTTGCCTTTGTTGTGTCAAATATAAATTCTTGAATGCCATGCAATGTTTTCCCAATCTTGAAAAAACCACTCTCAAAGCGGAAAGTTAGAATGAAACTCTCCATCAGCATAGACCATTTACTTGTACCTCGACGCAGCTCTGTCTCCAAATACAAATCAATAGGTAACTTTCCCAGCGTATGAATGAACATGTGTACCCACTTAGGTCTCAGTTATATGCCCCATAAATCACTCCATTTAGCCAGATTTCTTTGCAGATCATCCTTTCCAGAGTAGACTTCTTCCATTCTAATAGTTAGGCATTCAAAGCGTAATCTAATCATTCGCTTACATTCATCCTAGTTTCCAATGTTTTCTTTATGAGTCTCCCACCATCACGATGCAGTAGCACGCAATCTGTGAATGAGGGCATGGATTCTCTGTCCTTATAGGATAATTCTTTCAATTTCTCCTAAAAAAAAAAAATTAACATCAGTTAAACCATCATAATGCAGTAATTCGTGTACCTCTAATGTTATGCATCGAAGATATTTGGTCACTCGATTGCAACGCAACACATATACTTCTTGTAGTTGATTTTACAGTTCTCCAATTCTTCATCAAAATCTCAGATGTAAGAGTTTTCCTTTTCCCACGTAAGCCTTTTGTCATCTGTTGGGTTGATCCAAACTTCATCGTGCAAATTAAGCTGACAGATATGGTGAATATCATCATTAGCGCGCACAGGCTCTATGTATCTTTCTCCTTCTATAGGATCTAGGGGAATTATGATTCTGGTTCCATTGTTTTCAAAATCCATTCTTTTTCTCTTTAGGTTTATGATACCATCCATATCGATAGCCCAATCCAATCCCAACAGTGCAAAATAAGGGTCAGTAGCATCCACAATATGTATAACTTTGAAATCTGCAAGTACCTTCACACCTTGAATATTGACTATGACTTGCAACAGTCTTCCAAATGGAATGATTTTCTGTTGGTTTTCTATGCACAGTTGAATGGTAGACCACTCTAGCTTGGGTTCTCCTATGCGATGCCAAGTTTTATTAGGTAAGAAATTTACATTGGAACCTAGATCTAGAATAACCTGATCCATCTCATAAGCACCGATCTGAGCAGTCATACGCATCTCTCACGCCATTCTCTTCTTATTATTATAGATCTTGTTGACATATTTTTGTTCTATTGGAGGTTGTTCCTTTTCTACGCAGTTATCTATCAACGTCTAAAGGTTATCCACCACCTTCTTGTCGCATTGTAACTTAATGCAAGCCTATAAAAATGGCTTGATTTCATCATCTACTCCTACCTCCTTCATGGGTCTACCTGATGTTGATGTGCTTCCCTTTGTAAACCCATTTCGCGCTTCAACACAAGTCTATTTTGTGCACTACAAATCAAATCCATCCTTGTTCTCAGGTTCCTTATCAATCCAAAGTTCAGTATCTGGCTTTTCTCCCTTATCTTCATTAGTATTTGCACCACTCCTAGTGACCACATTCACGCCAGGATCTTCCTCACGAGTTTCTGCTCTTACCATCTAAAGATTCTACATCGGAGTCTGCTTATTTTTCTCCTGCATATTAGAAATTAAAACAGGACAATATTCTATTATATGGTCAAACTGTCTACAGTACCTGCATGATTGTCACACCGAATTTGGACAGTCATGTGCATAATGACCAGCATATTTGCAGTTGTAGAAAATAACCTTCCCCCTTACTAGACAAGCCAATCCACCTACTCTTTGTAATATATATTTGGGTATACTACAATGATAGTGATGAGATGGAATATAAGTTGGCACACAGGTGGTAGTGACATTAGTAGAATGACACATGGGATGATGTGGAAGGTGACATGTTGCATTTAGTTCAAAATTTTCAAGAGGCCAAATGGACCAAATCTAGGTGGCACACAACATCGGTCATCAAGTAAAATGTGACAGAGTAATGACATGTAATGATAGGTGGAAGACATGTCATCATGCCACACCAATGTTCAAGTTGATTTGTTTATGAAGTGGGCCATGCCTAACGGAAGTTGAGAGATGGATTGTAGTAAACAAAGAAATCAATGTTCACCTTGAAAAATTTGAAGAAGGTAGGCATGTTGCTGAGATGACATGGTCTTAGCCTTAAGATCATATACAACTAATGAGCCAAAGCCTAAGGAATAGTTTTATCCTAGGCAGGAGTGTGATAGATATAATGGTGGGTATTGAATGATACAAAAATTTAGATTCAATAATGGCATATCCATGAGACTTGCACCAATGAATGTTTGGAGGAATTTTCCTATGTAAAGTGCTTTGGGCCAAAATGAAATATTATAGTGCCTTTGTGCCAAGAAAATGGATAAGTAAAATTCGGTGGAAGGTGTCACAGTTCAAGGCACAATGTATTTTGGTGAAGCTGTATCCAAATGTCAACCATTCATAAAATGTATAAAAATTAGAGGGAAATGGTTGAGTAGACCAATACATGAGTTTAATGGATATTTTGTAGAAAATAGATTTAGTTATGAGTCCTCGTCATCAAGCAAGGTATTATAAATATAAAGTGGATACTTTAAGCTAGTTAATTGGTATTTAACTTTGACCTTGATCCATGGATCACATTTTAAGAAAAAATTTATAGGTTTATTGTAATAATAAGTATATCCTAGTGTATTATTTAGATCAGTGGTGAAATAAAAAATAAGGTTATAGTACCTAGTGCGTAGTCTACAAAAATTGTAACATGATTTATAGTAACAACATGAGAAATCCTATTGAAGATTTGAAAAAATTGAAAAGCACCAAACTGATTCCTAATGTATCAAATATAATCTTGTAGTTGATTGTGATGGTGAATAAATTACTCCTAAAGCCATGGAGGAACTAATGAAGGTGCTCCTCTAGTTTTGCATGCTATAAATTAAATTTTGTTCTAAGTAGGGTAAGCCCCATTGAAGTGGATTTTCATTCCCTATAGGAGTAAATTAAAGTCACATTTTTCCCCTGTGTATTGTACTAAATACTCTACATCAAGCCATTTTTGATAGGGATGAACTAAACATTGGCATGCAGAGAGAGAAAATGATGGAATGTAGTAATGTGTGAGTGAGAGTTCCTATGGAGAAAAGAATCCTGAGATTTGTTGTAAAGTATGTTGTATGAGCAGGATGAGTGCATAAGTATGATGTTGAAAATCCCACAAGTTGAGAAATCTTGGTGTATGCATTTGAAGAGAAGAGTGGGAAAAGAGTTAATTGAGTTTTTACATCGGGCTAAGTCAGACAGACTAGTGCATGCACATTAGGAATTCATTTCTTCTATATAAATGGTTGTATAAATAATAGACTTGGGATTGGTGCCTCCTACAAATGGTTTATCACAAAATAAATGTGTTGATGCTTTTTCTAACCAAAATTCTGCAAAGAGGGAGTCAGTGCTTATTACTAGTGGGTGATAACAAAATAATCAAGGGAATCGGTGTGTTCTGTTGATCAATGCTACAAAAAAAATTAAAGGAGTCGGTGCTTCCTATAAGGAAGCCCGATGTAATATAAGTAGTGTCTTTAGATTCACATCAAAACAAAATAATATTTGTGGTTATCGCTTTATGGGTTTCCATTAATATCTAGTGTCTCCATGGGTCGCATATGTATATGATGTTTACAGTGATACTATGTGATTCATGTGTTAATTTATATTTCTTCTTAAATTATGTGTGATAAATAGTTAAATGGTACAATCTAGAGATAATTATTAAAATTTGACTCATGTATACACTCGAATTTTGGTAGATATTTCTGAAACATTCCTAGAGTTATAAATATTGTTGAAGAATAATTTCTACTTGGAAGAAAATTTGTTGGGTTTTTCCCAAGGTTGGGTTTTCTTAGGATAAATTTGTTGTCTCTATTATCTATAGTTTTCTCTTTATAATCCTAGTTGTCTCTTTAATATTTTTTGTGTAACTACTGGAAAAATATATGTGACATAATATAATTTTATTGGAATTCACAAGAAAGTAATTGTCACATCAAAATATCAGTTTTTACTCTGCATTATTATAGAAAATTTAACATGGTATCAAAGCCTGGTAAAATGAAAACCATCGAAGACATAAGAGAATAGTAATAGAAGAATATTTGAAGGGAGCTAAGTTTTTTTTTTCATCATGGTGTCTTTATGCTTGATTTTGATATTGAGAAACCAAGAAAGGAATGCAATTCATGATCATGTAGGCTAGAGGGAGTTGAGGAGAATTCCTCCCTCACTTTTTATAAAGTAATAAATTCCATGGATGAGGCTAGATAGTCTCTCTAAAGAATCAAAATCAGAAGGAAGAATCCAGATCTAAAGTACACCTCCTACAAATATATGCACAATGGATTTTGATCCATGATATTGGCTTGAAGGATGGCATTGGTAAGTTGCGTGTGACCCACAATTATGTTCCTTCAAATTCATTGGTGGTCAATGTTCTTCAAATATTTGGGATGTTGTAACAATGGCTTGTGATGAATTAGTGACAAATTTCTTTCAAGAGATGATGATTTATTCTCTAACCATAGTCGGTATAATTTTCACATGAAGAGTTTGATGAAGTTACAAAGGGTATGGATTGGTGTCCTTATGCATGTGTGGTACAAAATATGTAATATTTAGCATTTATAAACCTCATAGAAAGACTTGGAGTATTGAAAGAAATTAGAGTTGGTGTAATGCATACTTGACAACATACAAAATGACTTGGATTTGATATTAGTTTGTTAATGAACCTCTGGTGTAGCCAAATAGATCAACGAATGGCTTGCTAGGAGGAAGCAACTATAACGAAAGAACTTGTTTACAACTTCAATAAGGACTTGCTTGCATGATAGAAGGAATAGTAGTGGCAAGAGGATTTACTCTGTAAGTTGTCGAGAAGATCGAAATAAAGGATTCTGGCAAATGCATTATTTGTTAGGATTAGAGGTGCATATTTGGTGAGTGCTAACTATGTTGTACAATTGGATATGTTATGAGATATGTCTCATGTTGTGAAGTGAATCTTTGCAAGAATATCCCAAGCCATGAAACAATATGGATTCAAAAGCTACAAGGACATCATTGGGTAACTTAATCTGAGACACAACATAAAGAGGAGAAGTAGCACTCTAGTACATATCCACAAATTAGTAAATTATTGACAAAAAGGAGACACTAATTTGATGTTTAATGTATCCCTTATTGGAAGGGAGTGATGAGGACTTTGCAAGAATGGGCTAATCATCTCATAAAGCCATTAAGGATTTTGGGTGGGTCATAAAAGAATTTAACTGCGAAGATGAATACATTCATCTTTGAAGCTTAGATGAATTGGCTGCCAAAATGACTTGGCTAAGTGATAAAGGAATTTGAGCAAAAAGGTGAATGACCCAAGGTAATTATAGGATACATTCACTTGTGCAAAAGTGAAAACATAAATTTTCAAATATGACCAGTAGGAACATTAGAATTTATTTGGCTATGTTGATCTTCAATATTCTTGTATAAAAAATATGTGACCATCAAAGAAATCGAAAATATCCACAATTTTTTTTTTTATAAATTTTGAAAAAAAAATATTTTGAAAAATAAAATACTAAATAAAATTGTAAATGTGTAACTTGAAAAGTGAAATTAAGAAACTGTAATATCTCAAAATTGGGATTTTCTACAAAAAATGGAATATATTAATATATTCCAAAGTTGGAGAATAAGAAAATAGAATCATATGATGTTTTTAGAAATACATAGCCTTTAAATGAGTGAAACAACAACAAAGGAAGAATGTCTACACCTTCCCAAGTGGGGAAAATACAGAAATTAGACCCTAAAAAAGTTATTTCTGAAGATTTGCATTTTTACTGGGTGAAATAATGCTTGGTTCCCTTAGCATATGATGTTAGGTCCTTACATACAAAAGGGGATCAGAAATAAATCCCTTTTGATATGTTAAACAGACCTCCCGGCCTCCTATCAGCTCAAAAATAACCAAATCCAATGACTTGAGTTATGAAGAAAAAGACTGGAGCATGTGCACCATTATTTTATGAGGGTTCCTGTAGTAAAATGATAAAATAACATGGATCTAGAACTATATGGAACAATATGCCAAGAAAACAGAGATCTGACCTCCTTACTTCATTATAAAGCTAACCCGACAAGGGTTTCATGAAACACATGTACAAGAAAGAGAAAATATGAATATTCAGCTCAAAAAACATAGCCTTGCTACAAAATTATATAAATATAGCTGAATAATACAAAGGATGGATGATAATCCCTTCCTCCAGCTTTCTGGGAGAAGGGTTGGCCCTTTGTCTAGGAAGCTAGCTCAGAAACAAGGGTCTTAGCCTTGCTGCAGCAACTCTGTGCAAAATGGCGCAGTTCCTGCAAGGGACTACGCTGTAGGAGATGAGAAACACTTTGGTCTACTGCCAATATATGAAATGTGCTCAGCAATATTCCTAGCTGATTTCTCGAGAGAAGGAAGGCACCCTCTACTGAGAAACAGACCTGGAAGTGGTGCAAGAATCCTCCACTGCAACACCCAACAACTCAACAATATCCTACTATAGAAATAACTCTGGGACTGAAGAATGATGCTTGGACTTGAGCTTGGATGTGGAGAAATACCTAATAAGCTCTCCCAAGAGGCCTCTCAAGGGAAGAGGTGGGATTCCCACTCGGGAAGACCCAATGCTATGTTGCTAAACATCAAGGGGAAGCCAAGTCAAAACAGACAAGATCAAAATATCGAAATACAAAAGCATGAATAAAAAAGGCCTCCATCCTCTCCATATATATCAAGTGAACCTTTACTCATTGTTTCCCATCCCTATGTGCCATCAATCTCATGCAAGTTTTCCTCCACCAAAACTTCGTTTTCCAACAAGGTGGTTCAATGTGTAATGTTCCCAAATTGGGATTGCACAGCAAGCTTGGAAAAATAATGCACTCCTTGGGAGATTTATGTACAGAAATGAGTTTGCAGCCCTTGGATCCCTTAGATCAACATATCTAGAGTCTTATCCAAAAAGGGAGCAAAAACAAATCAAACTAGGTGTGGTAAATAGGTCTCCCACAACCTAGTGTAGCTAGAAAACACCCTACAAGAAGGGGCTGCAGCTATGCACAACAAACTGATTCAAGAATAATGGAGTCTTGGACCATATGAGTAGGAGGCCATCAAATATGATTAATAAATGAATGTACAATAGAAAATTATAATTAAAGTGAAGCTCTTTCAATATACAGTGGATTACATGAGACAAGAGAGCAAGATTCCTTTAGAAAAGGGAGCTACAACACGTATATATCAGCAGAAATGGCTCAACAACATCATTTTCAGGAGCTGTAGTAGCTACATATTACAACTCAAATCTAGTCCAGATCTGTGGATAAAACATTAGAGCTATTTCAGATCTGGAAACTAGATAGTTTTCTTTACAAGATCCCCTTGAGGTTTTGACCAAATCATGCATAAATAAGAGTAGATCTGAGATACAAGTTGTAGATCTGTAAAATGCTGTAGTAATTTCTGAATATTACATTTCATTATAATAGATCATATCTAAATAGAACATTGATCAGCAAGCTAATCCATGGATCACTTAAGTGGAAGGCAAAGCCCAGCACTAGGGAGCTCTCATCAAAACAGTGATCAAAACAACAGAAAGAACCTCATATCAAAATAATTCAGTCAATCAATGGAAACAACATTGTAGCTCTAAATGACATAGATGGCCACTACCAAGTTGCATATCTGAAGTACCAAAAAGAAAGGCACTCTTCTAGGAGGTTAAAAGACACACTTTATGAGAAGAGGCTCCCAAAATACACTAGATCTCTACAGATCTAGACTCCCACTTGTTGTAGCTTGCAAGATAAGAAAAACCCTTGATGGATCAGCGCTGCAATTGAAATTAGAGCTTGGCCTCAAGCCTGATAGTGGATCAATTCAGCAAATATTCCTCCAAGAATCCTCAAAGGATGAGGTGAAATCCCTGCATAGGAATCCCAAGAACAATTCTCCACTAAACAGCAGAGAATAGTATTTGTCTAAGCAGACAAAACACTCAAGAATATGATCAATCAACAACCTTCTTTTGTTGCCTTCCCTTTCCTTTTATAAGATGAGAGCCTCTGAAAACCCTAAACCACCTTCACGAGTTAGCTCTTTTCACATGAGGGGCCTCCTTATAAAACTACGATGTCCCTTTAGGGGATGCATTGAACCTAGACAACGCTGTAGATTTGGTCAAGGTTTACCCAGTCTCACAGCTCAAACCTCTTCCACACCTGCAAGTGATTATTTACATGGCCTTGACTTAAATGTGTTCACATGGGCATTGATTTATTCAGTCTTCTTAGGAGTTTTACATGTCCTCCTTTATTCATTTATTCATGCAACATAAAACAAAACAAAAATGAATATTCCTCTTAGCTTAGGCTAAGTAGAAACATTACAGTCCTCCCCTCCAAAATGTTACTTGTCCTCAAGAAACTGATAGGGTAAGAGCTATAGTACTTCTCCCCCTTCATGGTTGGAATCATCAAGGATCAAATCCTCATCATAAACCAATGCTCAGCAAGCCAAATCATCATGAATTGTCCCTCCAAGGCCAACATAATATGTGCATAGTTCATCCCTTCATGAGTGAAAAACTCAACAGAAATAAACATCGGTGGAGTAATGCTACAACTAAATTGTGTATCATAAAGTACAAGTTGAAGTTACAAACCATGCGGTACATACACACTTCCCATCCTTTGTCCATACAATCCCATAAACAATACAACTATATCATCAATGTATGGAAGCAAGACTACATAGATGAAAACTAAAATCTGAACTTGAGGAGGCGGGTCAAAATCCGACATGTGGTGCCAGTACAGTGCACCTCTTGTCTTCATGAGATCTAGGTGTGGTAAGTGGCATTACCACCACACTTTTGCTACATAAATCACCTTAACATGGCTGAAGGTGTTACATAAGTTTGGTGCCTTTGGAAAGCACCCATCATGAAAAGGTACTCCCTTTGCACATCAAGGGAGTGGCCAAGTTCAGAATTTCTACTGGCCCTCAACAAACTATGAGATCCACATGATCTCTAACTCCCTTTAGGAGTCATATCCTACAAAAACATGGCAAAGGAATGTAATAGGTCAAAAAATACAACTTTCTTATCATGATCAAACCCTTTACCATCATAGTTCTTCACACACATGGAGTTGTGCATGAACATTCCCTTTCTCTCAAGCAAAGGAAGAGCTAGTTGAGATGACTCTTGCAAAGATTCCATTGGTTGCCCCAATCCTCCATGGCTATTGCACTCTTGAAAGTGCTGATGTAAGTCCAATCTCATGCCTTCCCAATCAAAACTCTTCATGATCAAGTGATATACCTCCATTGAATACATAGGGCTGAGGAAGAATTCTTCATATCCTCCTTGTAGGATCTTCTACTTGAGCTTGGAGGCTCTAGCTAAGAAGACCTTACCATGATAATAGATGATTCATCCTTGGACTAAGTAGCCCTCTTCTTGATGCATGCCATCTAGTATCAATCTTGTGTGGAGATCTTTGGAATACTCTACAAGCAGTTGAGATTTCCAATAAAGATCCACACTTCTCAACAAAGACAGCGTTGCTGATGCATCCATGGGAGTTCTTGTCTTGTTGCTGATTGCATATTTGACATTACACATGCCAAAACTATTTTTTGGAAGGCTGATCCTCCCATTCTTCTCTTCCCACAGCACTGTAGCTTGATCCTTCATTTCTCCAATCCTTCCTAGATCTAGATCTGGAGCAACACTTTGTGAGGCTTCCCCCACAAGATCTGAATCTGATGGCATTCCAGGAGGCTTTCTATGAGATAAGAATGTCCCTTACAGCATCCTCATGAACATGAGAGAAGGAATTGTGAGATACATGCTTCCATTGCGCAAATCCATGTATTTTGTTTATGTGGAAACATTGGGTGAAGGATAAGTATTCATGCCTTGAATCATTTGTGGTTTCCCACTCTTCAAGTCCACCCACTCCATTTGCAAGGCTTTCCAATCAGTGTTAACCTTCCCCAAAGTAATCAACCATTGGACACCCAAGATGATGTTGTTGTCTGGTATGTCAACTATAAAGAAATGATCCACCAAAGTGTAGGATCCCATGGTGACAGAGAGTGATGGAACATATTGCTTGAATTACATGGTCCTATCTCCTGGGACCAACACAGAAAATCCCTGAAAATTATCAATGGGGATTCCTCTCCTTTGCACAAGGTGAGCATCAATAAAGTTGTGGGTTGCCCCACTGCCAATCAGAAAATATACTCTTTGATTCATAACTGAACCTTGTACTCTTAGGGTCAAGTACTTAGGCACTCCTCTCAAAGAGGCAAGAGTCCCACTTGTTGGAGAAAATGCTCCCTTCCCATCTCCAAATGGTGTTTTATCTCCCTCTTCATCTTCATCAGTGCTGTGACCCCTCCTAGGTTCATCTCCATCATCTTCCTCCTCAAAATATGAGAAGAATTCAATGTAGTGTGCTCTTCTAGTAACACATTTGTGTCCTGGTGCCCATGACTCTTGGCAAGTCAAGCACAGTCTCTTTTTCCTCAATTCCCTCCTGAGATCAATATCAGGAGGTTTCTTCAAAGAGATCTCCTTGGGAGGAGCAGCTTTTCCTTCCTTCCCCTTAGAAAAGTTAGGGGCCTTTCTTTGGAAAGTTGCCTTTGCTTTTGGCAACGCATCTTGGAGATCTCTAGCCCTCTCAATGGAATCATGCAAAGTGATGGGCTTGGTAGATTTAACCAACCCATTCAAAGGTTCCTCTAGGCCATTGATGAACATGTAGACTCTCCTTGCTATATATAGATCAGGGACCATGACTGATAACCTTAGAAACTTAGAGATATAAGTCTCTACATCTCTTGACTGCTTCAGCTTTGCAAGGCTTATGAAGGGTTATTTAGAATCCTTCTTGTCAAACCTCTCCACTAGTATTCTAGTGAACTCAGCATAAGTAGTCACATTGGTGTGTCCCAATGTAGACAACCCATGGAACCACCAATTGTGTGCTTCTCCCTCAAAATGTAGTGTTGTAATCTTAATGGCTTCAGTTTCATGGACCTTGTTCAACTGGAAGTAGATATCCAGTTTCTCTACCCATGCCTTGGCAGAACTAGAGGATGATCCATCAAACTTGGGCAAAAATAATCTGCCCATAGTGTGGTGTCTACCATGAAAGAAACCACCATCTCTATATTGCTGCCTTGGTCTTCTTTTGTCCTTGAGATGAAAAAAGTCTTGGAAACTCAAGTGATCCTTGAATCTTTGACTCTAAGAATCATACTCCATAAATTAATCTTCAAGGGAATATTTCTCATGTGGTCCTTCATTCTCCACATCCAAGAAGGTATGCATAGTGGAGCGTTGTGAAGCTTGTGGGGCTGGTGTTAGATTCACTGGTTGACCAGCCCCATGGTGAGACATATTTGAGCTCTCTCCCAACTAAAATATCACAGGAGATTCCCCCTTTCTATAAAACCTCATATATTTGATCTCCTTGGCAAGATCTTGCATGGTATCCAAAATATTTTTTGCAAACTCCTCTACCTCTTTATCGTTCACAACTTTAGGGGCTTTCCCCTTGTCTTAACCCTTGTCAGGATCATCAGTAGTGTATTCATACTTCTTATGACTTCAGTTATAGTACCTCTTCTCCCTATCAGTAATAGTATCATCTTCTTTTGAATGCAACATGACTGGTGCTCCAAGGTAAGCACAGGCTGTGCCAAGAAAGAAGCTTTGATACCACTGTAATGTTCCCAAATTGGGATTACATAGCAAGCTTGGAAAAATTACACACTCCTTGGGAGATTGTTGTACAGAAATGAGTTTGCATCCCTTCGATCCCTTATATCAGTAGATCTATACTCTAAATCCAAAAGGGGAGAAAAAACAAATCAAACTAGGTGTGGTAAACAGGTCTCCCACAACCTAGTCTAGCTAGAAAACACCCTACAAGAGGGGCTGTAGCTATGCACAACAAGATTATTCAATAATAGTGCAGTCTTGGACCATATGACCAGGAGGCCATCAAATATGATTAATAAATTAATGTACAGTAGAAAATCAAAATTAAAGTGAAGCTCTTTCAATATACAGTGGATTACATGAGACAAGAGAGAAATATTCCTTCAAAAAAGGGAGCTACAACATGTATATATTAGCAGAAATGGCTCAATAACGTTATTTTCAAGATCTGTAGTAGCTACATATTACAAATCAGATATAGGCCAGATCTTTTGAAAAAACATCAGATCTATTTCAGATCTGGAAACTAGATAGTTTTCTTTACAAGATCCCCTTAGGGTTTTGACCAAATCATGCATAAATAAGAGTAGATATGAGATACAAGTTGCAGATCTATAAAATGATGCAGTAATTTCTGAATATTACATTTCATTACAATAGATCAGATCTAAATAGAACATGGATCAGCAATCTAATCCATGGATCACTTAATTGGAAGGCAAAGCTCGGCACTAGGGAGCTCTCATGAAAATAGTGATCAAAACAATAGAAAGAACCTCGTATCAAAATAACACATTCCATTAATGGAAACAATGTTGTAGCTCAAAATGACATAAATGGCCACTACCAAATTGCAGATCTGAAGTACCAACAGGAGAGGCACTCTTCTAGGAGGTTAAAAGACACACTCCATGAGAAGAGGCTCCCAAAATACACTAGATCTCTGCAGATCTAGACTCCCACTTGCTGCAGCTTGCAAGAGCAAAAAAACCCTCAATGGATCAGCGTTGTAATTTAAAGTAAACCTTGGCCTCAAGCCTAATAGTGGATCAATTTAGCAAATACTCCTCCAAGAATCCTCAAAGGAAGAGGTGAATCCCTTCATAGGAATCCCAAGAACAATTCTCCACTAAACAACAGAGAATAGTATTTGTTTAAGAAAACAAAATACTCAATAATATGATCAATAAACAACCTTATTTTTCTACCTTCCCTTTCCTTTTATAAGATGAGATCCTTTTCAAACCATAAACCACCTTCATGAGTTAGCTCTATTCACATGAGGGGATTCTTTATAAAACTATGCTATCCCTTTAGGAGAAGCATTGAACCTAGATAGAGCTGTAGATTTGGTCAAGGTTGACCCAGTCTCACAACTCAAACCTCTTCCACACCTGCAAGTGATTATTTACATGGCCCTGATTTAACTATGTTCACATGGGAATTGACTTATTCAGTCTTCTTAGGAGTTTTACATGTCCTCCTTTATTAATTTATTCATGCAACAAAAAATAAAACAAAAATTAATATTCCTCTTAGCTTAGGCTAAGTAGGAACATTACACAATGTATCTAGACAGCTTTGTTGACTTGGTCAAAGTTGACTGAATCAACATATCCCCATGTCCGTTCACACCCAAGGGTGCTCAAATAAGCTACATATTCTTACTCCTTTCACATTAGGAGTGTTATTGATCCTTATAAAGAGGTTAATGGGCCTCCCTACCCAATTATTCACCTACCTAGTGATGAAACAACTCAAATATTCCATTTAGATTGAAGGCTAAAAATTTGGAATATTACAGTCCTCCCCTCCAAAATGTTGTTTTTCCTCAAGCAACTGTATAAGGAGAGAAAAATCCTCCCATCCTCTTCTGGTGGCCTCCTCGTCAAAATTCTCCACCATTGCTCAACATGATCTGCTATAATTTTGTCCTCCAATGTCTCCTCCCGAGCATGCAAAACTATATGGCTCACATCATAGAAGGGTGGAAGATGTAAGTGGAAACATCCCTACTGTCTAATGGCCTCCTTAAGGTAGGAGTGATGATGAACATTGAAAATATTATTCCCAATGAGTGACTCCCACACCCATGCTATCATCCAAATGAAATGAGCCAATCTAGTTAGCTCAAAAATATCCTCAACCCTCGGTTCATGCAATGTGTTGGGGTTGCATGGAGAGATTGGATCCTCCCAACCTAGTGGTTTCTCTCCCCATTTATGATAAGTATGGGGCTACTGCTGATCTTGGGCTGAAATGTCAGACCTCCAAGAGTGACCCAAGCCACCCCATCAAACAAATAAAACATGAAGTGCCTCTTCCAAAAACTCAAGTTCTCCAAATGGTTTCTCCCACATGAAGAAGAGAGATGTAATTTGGCAATAATGGGCTTCCCATTGCTCCTCCAGAAACATGCATCATGAAAATTAGGGAGAATCATACCCCCAATGGGCATATTCAAATCATATCCCACCCTCCAAACAGAGCTTCCCATGGAATCAACAATACATGGAAGCAAAAACAAATAGAAACAAATTGTCATATGACAACCAGAAAGTGGATCAACTTCCCATACAAGGAACCAGCACAGCTCATTCCTTGCCTGCATCAAATCAAACAAAAACAAGTGCTTTTCCAGCCACTTGTTTGTTGCCACAATCATTTTACAAGATATAAACATGAAAGTACAAAAGGGCGTCAATGGTGCACACCAAAAATCATGTGGCTTCCCCCACAAACCACCAATGAGATAGCCAATCTCAATGCTACGAATGGCTTCAAGTACATCATTATACAATATACAAGAAGGAATAATTATCCTCCTTGGTAAAATATGTTGCTCATAAAAAGACAAGAAGTACAAAACATAAGGTGAAATTGTACATTCACCATCATGCACTTGAGGTTTTGAGATGAAATGGCTCAACTAGAAATGCTCCCTTACTCCTAATGAGTAGGAAGGTGGCTGTGACATCCTCTCTATCACCATTCAGGCTATGCATCTCTCCATATTATGAAATATTTCATGCTAAATTCCCTCCCAAATTAACTCTTCTGCCAAAGAAAGGTATGCATCGAAATGCATGGAAAGGAAGTCCTCATGTGCTACAAGTAGCAACTTCTCCTTGAGACTAGAAGCTCTAGTCAAGAAGAATCTTCCATGTGAATAGATGACCACATCATCCACCATATACTCATCATCTCTATCCGGGTCATCGAGAATCATGCATGCACCTAGATCCTTGGATTACTCTACTAAGAGTTGAGATCTCCAATAAGGATCAATCCTCCTAAGAGAAAATGCTGGTGATCTGGTATGTGAAACTCTCTTCATGCTAATTCCTACTAATTTGAAATCCCCCATGCCAAAGTCTCCTCTAAAACTTTTCACCTCTCCAAATTCCAAGAGTGGTGAACCAAATGGCAATATTTCTCTTACCAACTCCAAGTCTAGTGGTCTCCTCGGTGGAATGACTCCATGTAGTGAGACATCCATGGAAAGAGAAGACTGTTCATACGGTTGGGAAACCTTGCCCGTGCCCTCACAGCGCAAACCACTCTCCATCCTCCTTGCACCATTTCTATGAAATAGATAGGGGTCTATGCTCCTCATAAAGTGATGATTTCCTTCCTCCCTACCTTCTCCTCCCATCGGTATCATCTCATAATCATGCTTCTTATTGATTTTAATTTGCCTCCCATATGTGAGATCTTGGGGAAATTCTTGAAATGACACAAGAAACCCTCTCGTTGGAGCATGTGATCCTCCTTCCTCTGCATGAGGTACTGGATATGCTCTAGATGTGACAACGTTGTAACCCCCATCCTTCTCTTCATCTTTAATATAAATAGGAGGTAACTGCTCAATAAGAGGATCCTCCTTTGCAAAATGACCCTTCATGCCCTCTTATTTAAGGTTATGAAAAAAATATCTTGCCTCCAACAATGTATTATGCAAGATGTGATCTCTTCCAATAGGTTTCTGAAGTGGTTTTGAGTTTGTAGGTCCTCCCAACTTATGCAAAATTTTCATTGGTTTGATTGTCTCATGTCTTATATCAAATATTTCAACCAAATTTTTAGTGAACTTTGCAAAAGAAGAAGTATTAAAATTTCTTAATGAAAATGACTCAAACATCCACCAAGAATAGGCCTTACCTTCAAAGTGCAGCGCTGCAACTCTGAGGGCTTCTTCTTCAAAAATTAGGTGCTGCTGCAAATAGGAACACAATTCCTCCACCCAAGTTTTGGCTGAGCAAGTTGGGGATCTATCAAAGGTAGATAGAGAAAAAATATCCATGTCATGTAGCTGGCCCCTCTCCACCTTGATCTTGCAAAACTCTTTGAAAGTAATATGACCTCTAAACTTCTTAGTTTGAGACTCATACTCTTGCAGAAAGTTACTACGAGTTCCCTTCTCTGGAATTTCCTCTTCTTTCATCTCTCTCATAGAAAACCTAGGCATTTGAATGCGCTATGCATAATAAGGTGTAGTTTCATGCTCACACCTATCATGTACCAATCTAGATCTGGCTCTAGATCTAAAATCCTTAGGAGATTCCATCTCTCCTCTCATCTTCTTAAGATTTTCATTGATGCACTGCACAGATTTTGGAAGAAGCTTTGTAAGCCTATCTTTCCTTTGCCCTCCACATGTTGGATTCTTAGTCCTATTCATCTCTCCTTATTTGGATATATGCATAGCTGATTTCCACAGGCTGAGCCAAGATTGAAGCTTCGATACCACTGTAATATCCCAAAATTGGGATTTTATACAACAAATGGAATATCTTAAGATATTCGAAAGTTGGAGATCTAGAAAATAGACTCATATGATGTTTTCAGAAACACATAGCCTTCAAATGAGTGAAATAAAAATAATAAAAGAATGTCTACACCTTCCCAAGCGGGGAAAATGTAGAAATTAGATCCTGAAAACGTTATTTCTAAAGATTTCCATTTTTACTGTGTGAAATAATGCTTGGTTCCCTTAGCATATGATGCTAGGTCCTCACATAAAAAAGGGGATCAGAAATAAATACCATTTGATATGTTAAACAGACCTCCCAGCCTCCTATCAGCTCAAAAATAGCCAAATCCCATGACTTGAGTTATGCAGAAAAAGACTGGAGCATGTAAAACATTATTTTATGAGGGTTCCTATCGTAAAATGATAAAATAACATGGATATGGAACTATATGGAACAATATGCCAAGAAAACAGAGATCTGACCTCCTTATTGCATTATAAAGCTAACCCGGCATGGGTTTCATGAAACAAATGTACAAGAAAGAGTAGATATGAATATTCAACTCAGAAAATGAAATCTTATTGCAACATTATAGAAATATAGCTGAATAATACAAATTACGGATGAGAATCCCTTCCTCTAGCATTCTGGGAGAAGGGTTGGCCCTTTCTCTAGGAAGCTAGCTCAGAAACAAGGGTCTTAACCCTGTTGCAACAAATTTGTGAAAAATGATGTAGTTCCTGCAAGGGACTGTGCTCTAGGAGATGAGAAACACTTTGGCCTACTTCCAAGATATGAAATTTTCTCAGAAATCTTCCTAGATGATTTCTCAAGAGAAGGAAGGTACCCTCTACTAAGAAACAGACCCGGAAGTGGTGCAAGAATTCTCCACTGTAACAACCAGCAACTCAGCAATATCCGACTATAGAAATAACGCTAGGACTAAAGAATTATGCTTGGCCTTGAGCCTGGATGTGGAGCAATACTGGACAAGCCCTCCCAAGAGGCCTCTTAAGGGAAGAGGTGGGATTCCCGCTCGAGAACACTCAGTGCTACCCTACTAAATAGCAAGGGGAAACCAAGTCTAAACAAGCCAGATCAAAAGATCGAAATACAAAAGCATGAATAACAAAGGCCTCCATCCTCTCAATATATAGCAATTGAACCTTTCCTCATTGGGTCCCATCTACATGTGCCATAAATCTCATGCAAGTTTTCCTCCACCAAAACTGCACTGTCCAACAAGGTGGTTCAATGTATCTAGACAACTTTGTTGACTTGGTCAAAGTTGACTGAATCAACATGTCCCCATCAATGGTCACACCCAAGGGTGCTCAAATAAGTTGCTTATTCTTATTCCTTTCACAGTAGGAGTGTTATTGATCCTTCTAAAGAGGTTAATGGGCCTCCCTACCCAATATTCACCTACCTAGTGATGAAACAACTCTAATATTCCATTTATCTTGAAGGCTAAAAATTTGGAATATTAAAGAAACAACAACTTTAATTTTTTTTTTAATTTATATACACAGCAAAAAAATATTTTCTAATCAATCTAATTTAACAACTTTCCTAGAAATTTAGTACTTGGCCTTCTCCTTCATTGTTTGGAATGGAAGCCTCTCATCTTAAAAAGAAGCATCAAAATTTTTTCATCAAAATGATGCTTAAGAACCATCAAAATTTTCATATTTCAATTTACAAGAGTGAAATATCCAAATAATTTTTTAAAGCGGGCCCATTTAGCACCTCGTAACCATAATTTTTAATATTGTCATCCTTGTTAAATGTCCACCACGCATACCTTGCCCAGAGACCGAGACCGTACCCCATAGACATAGAACGTATAACTAGGAGTATATCGTGCTCATTTATTTCCCAAAATTTAGTTCTTGTATATACATATTCACCTTTAGGAAGCTTAGGGAGTTTGAAGGGATCAACTCATTGAGCATGCTCACTTTTCCGTGTATGAATTCATCTCCATCTAGCTGCTAAGTCATTCATAACATAAATATCACGGATGGGATACTTTCCAAAATCAACTTTGACATCCCCTATATCTGACCTATGAAATATGGAATAAAGTGTTCTGGATTTGGAGGATATCATGCATCTCCCTATATCATCTGTGACTAGGAATTTATGAGAGGAACACAGTGTAATATTCCAAAATTTGCATGTAGCAAATTGGAATATTAAATTTTTCTAATGTCACTTAGGAGATGAATAAAAGGGGTAAGGAGGCCCATGCATTTTAGAAATAAGGATAAAATCCCTCATATTGTGTAAAGGGATCATAATGCTAGCTGGATTTTACACTATCATGTGTGAACTGGGACATTTTTCATGTGGACAAGCCCAAGTTTGACCAAGTCAACAACATAAATGTAGGAGGAGTGGAACAAAAAATAAAAGAGCTCAATGTGAATGTGGCTTAGCCTAGATAGCTATATGTGAACTGGATTGAAGACCGTCAGGTGTGAAAAGGGCTTAAGCAAGTTGGAGAGGTCAACCTTTACCAAATCAAACAGTGCAGTTTAGAGGAGTGGCTCTAATGAAGGCACAATGCAGTTTTGGACGGAGATTGTTTGTGTGGTGGTGGAAACCCTATTGAGTGGGACCCAAGGTGAGAAGGCTCACTTATTTTATAAGGAAGAGGATGGAATCCATTTGTAGGTTATCTTATGTATTACATTTCATGTCTGCTTAGACTTTTTCTCTCCTAGCTGTTTAGCTAAGATTGTCGGTGCTACTCAGCACTAAGGTATTCTTGGTTAGGAATCCCTTCTCTTCACTTTGAGGAGCTCTTGGGAGGGATCTGATATTTCATTCCCCATATATGACATTGGTGCGAAGCTTCAGTCTTCAGTTTCAGCGCAGTTTCTGCAGGAGGTTAAGCTGAGTTGCAGGGTATTGCATATGAGGGTTGAGAAACCCATTTTCTGAGTTGGTTTCCCACAGGAGGGAAGTTTCCTTCCATTGGAGAATCAGTTTGGAGAATTCTTGGGCTGATATCAGATATTTTGTAGTAGGAAAACACATTACCATCACTTACAGTGTTATTCCACACAGGAATTGCGTTATTTCTGCAAGGCAGTTTTAGCAGTGTCTTTTGTGGCTCTTTCGGGGAGTTTTCGTGTGATTGGAGGATGGATTATTCCATGGGGGAATAAATTTGTTTAGATATGAATTATATATAAATTATTATAGCCTTATAAACTCATGTGCTTCATTTTGCAATGATTATTCAGCCATATTTCCGAAGAAGACCATTTGTATTCAGGGTGAATTCCTAGAAACCCTTCCCGAGTTCCCTAGCTTTTGTATAAAGGAGACTAGATCTCATTTTTCTCAGCATATTGTTTAATATAATATCATATCAACTTGTATATTCCATTTTGGTGTACAAACCCTCTTTTAAACTACACAGTCACTTATTTTCAGAAATTCCTGTGTTGTAGTGTTTGGGGTTTTAGCTCCTTTTAGCAATCCTAGGTGTGGGAGATCTGTTTAACCCACCTAGTTTGGTTTTTTTCATCTCTATTCTTGGATTTAGGTTTTTAATTGACCGATATACAAGATAAAAGAGTTAATTTTGTTATTTTATAGCATATGTTGCTAGAAATGTGTTTTTAGTGCATGATTGCTGAGCAGTGTTGATTTTCGGATAATACATGCAGAGTATATCTAGGAAATTTCATTAAAATCCGAGCAAGTTTTGTGTCCTATTCTCCTCCCACTACCTACAAGTTGCTATGAAAGTCGAAGTGCATTGGAATGAGCATGGTAGTCTCATTGGATCCTGTATATACATAGCTATTAATATCTACTAAATATAGTTTTCCTTTCAACAGGATGGGTGTAACATATATGTTGAACATCGGCGGACACTCTGGAAGAACTGGCCACTTTTCAAAGTTTACGTACAAGGACAACATTTTTGCACCACCTATACGAGTACCCAACAAAATGATCAACCGATCTCTAACTGTTACTGCTACCTGACTCATCATCATGAGAAGAGAGGTTCACATGCGCAACATCATGGGGGGTGACAGAAGAGTAAACAGATAAATGATCTACTGATGTTGAGCCTAGGTTGATCACTGAAGCGAGGTTAGGCGAAACAGGAGGGGGAATCCCAAAAGGGTCTTCCACCAAGGGTATCATGGATGATGATAGGTAGAAAGTGGTGGCCGAAGGCTCTATCATCTTAACATTGGGAGGGGGAACGTCAATGGGAGTAGGCAGGTCCTCTGGTTCTCTCAAAGTAGAAATCGCAAATAGGGGAGAGGTGGAATGGTTGTGCTCGGCCTTGAATTGGCAGACTGTTACTAAAGTGGCATGGTAATCATCGAGGCGGGGATAGAGGTGAGTGTAGTGGCCATGGAACCACACAAAGCACGAGGATTATTTGTACGTAGAGACTTAAGTTTCAAAACTGAATCGGGTATAGTGACATAGACCTTAGGGATATTAGCCTCTGGAAATGCGTTTTTGACCATGGGCTTGAGGCGAGGAAATTCAGGACATGTATGAGTGGCGTGGCCTACAGCATCACACAAAGCACACCAGGTGGTACACTTTGGAGGTTGAGGAGGAGTGGGGTTTGCTGGGGCGGCCTTGTCCTTAGGTTCCCTCCTGTGAGCTTTGCCCCCCTCTCCTGAAGCTTTTGCAAGAGGAGGAGGTTCTTGTTGAGGTGGCTGAGGCACGGAAGCAAGGGGAGGGGTCATGGGGAACGGTTGAAATAGGGTCAAAGCAAGGTAAGGTTTGGTTTGACCAAGTGGGATAGTGGCTGGGGGATCAATGTACCAGACTAAGATCCCCAGGGTCAAGTTAGGAAGGGATAAGGTAGCCATAACAGGTACCGAAAACACTCCAGGAGGGGGAGCTAGGAACGGTATCTGACCAGAGGGGTAATGGCTAGGTGAGACAAATCCGAGATGGTTAAGGTCGGGAGGAGCCATTCTGGGAGGGTAGAGAGGCTCATGGATACCATCTATAGATGGGGGGCCTTAAGGAGGGGGTTTGTAAGTCTGAGTCGAGGTTCTCTAAGCAGGTTGTGGAGGACGGGCTTCTGAATATTCGAAGAAGGTTGCTTAAGGTTGGAATGGGATGATTGCATAATGCAAACATTCGATGAGATAGGATAAGAGATAGGAGGAGGAAGACCAGGGAAAGAACCAAGGAAAGAGGAGTCTTCATAGACTCTGGGTGAGACACTAGTCAAAGGTTCAATGGTTTTCTTATTGGCCACCGAAGAGATGATGGACTCAGGGGAGTTCTGAGACTTCGGTTTGTAATATGTCAACTGGTCAATGGTGACTTCCTTTCCATTATAAGGAAAGGACATCTTGCGGTGAACCAAAAATGGGACAACTACATCGCATAAGTGTAGCTACGAACCAATAAAATGTTGTAATCTAAGGGGGCATGAATGACTTCTTCATAAACGTAAATAGTCTTGCCCGCAAGAGTAATAGGACAATTGTGGAACATGCCAATGGGCTGGGAAGAGTGGCCATCCCACGCTCAGAGGGTGAAAGTGGAAGGGGCCAACTCAAGAGATCCGAGTTACTTCCAAACTGAAGCGGACGTCACACAGGTGGATGCCCCCTCATCAATGATATAATGGGAGACGTTGGCATTGCAAATCTTGACGGGGATTTGGAAGGCGACGGAAGAACGAAGTGGAGGATAGTCAAATTGGTTAACATCGAAGATGATAAAATGATCATTTGAAGGATCCATAACACCCATGGCAGTTATTAGATCTTTTCGTTGACAAGGGCATGATTGGAGGAGTTCTGGCATTGAGATGGCAGCATGAGATTGCACCAAATCATCTACTATACTATATGAATGGGAATCTTTGCCAAAAGCAATGTTTCATCATAATGGTCCCTTGGGGATCTTGGTATGAACCTCCACCTTAGGCTGAGGGATCTGTAAAGGACCATTGGTTGTCGAAAGAGGCTCTGTGGAACTTGAAGAAGGAGGCTCAGGGGAAGACGTAGCAGGAGGCTTGTTGTACTGACGAGACTGAGTCTGAAGGATGAGGTCAATGGTAATGGGTTGGTCAGAGTTCATCATGATAATCTGGTAATCATAGGTATGAGATGGAGGATGTTGAGTGGTCACTTGACCTTAAGGTGATTGGGTAGCCATGAATCCTTGCTGAGGAAAAGGATTGGCAAACACAACCGGCTAGATAGGTGTAGCATTAGGAGGGACTGAAAGGGAGGCTTGATGTCCTCAACATGTTGCTTGAGCTTCCTACATATGCCGCATCTGAGGTAAAAGAGGAAAATCATGGGTGTAATGCCCATATACACCGCAACAAGAAGAAGGTTTTTTCATGCAAACAGGCTTGTCCTACTTGGGATGAATGCCCTGCTGCTGGTTAGTAGTTTTAGGTGAATTCCCTTGTGGATTAGGTCCTGGATTATTGGGGACAGATTGATTTTGGGTGGCTTTCCTCTTCTTTTTTGAAGTAGGAGGATTAGTCGCGCTCTTTTGTGCATGCGCTTGCCCCTGGGGGATAATGGCCATTGTTGCGGGGATTGAGAAGGCAAGGGAGGCGGGGTGCTAATGCTGGAGGAGTTGCAGTACCAGGCTGCGGATACGGATAATAAGGATTTTGGGCAACATTATGGTAAACAGGTTGGGCAAAGGAGGAGGTATTTCATATCATGGATACATGCTACCGAGAGGGGGAAAAGTGTTGCAGGAGCTGGCCCCTCCCTGAGGGAAACCATAACCCAAGGGAGGATGAGTGTATGGATTAGAAAGGGCTCCAAATATACTGTCAGTGAAATGGCATCATTAGGGGAATTTTTAGGTCTAAAATGGGCCTCCTAAGGAAATTATAAAATAATAGCAAAAATAATAAAATAAAATTTGATTACATCATAAAATTTTAGAGGGAACAAAGGAAAAACTACTTTTTCAACTCATATTTTAAACTGATATGCTAAATTTTTTACTCAAATTTTGAGTGGGAGCACTCGTTGGATGCAAAATTTAATTCCTTATCAAAGGCGTACCCATGTTTCATACTTTAGATGGATCCTTCTCCACTAAAAATGAGAAATACATGAAAAACGTGATTGCAATCACCTTTTTCATGTATTTCTCATTTTTCTTGTAGTAGGGTCGATCAAAAGTATGCAACATGGGTACTCCTTGGATGAGGAATTAAATTTTTCATTACGAGTACTCCTGCTTGGAATTTTAGTAAACACTTTGGGAGATAGTTTGAAAATACAAGTTGCAAAAGTAGTTTTATTATTTTATTATTTTTTAATATTTTTACCCTTTTACTTAAAAAATGGTGAATCATCCCCCATGGTTGATATCATCATCTTGCATCCTATTGGTTCTTATAAAGTTTGTTTTGTTTGTAAATTTTTCTTAGGAGGCCCATTTTAGACCTCAAATTTCCCCTAATGGCCCTCGGTGTGTTGGCACCACTGGGTCTAGGGATATCAGGTAAGATGAGACATATTTTCCAATAGTAGGAAAAAGGGATCTAAAGAACCAATCCATGTAGACACGATATTTGAAGTTAGGGGCTCAACATAGGCTCTTTCTTCTCCACCATTCTTGGACATGATCAAATAGGCGGGTCATAAAAAAATGACGGAAAGAGGTCAAAAGTTTGGTACCATTGTAATAACAAAGGGGAAGCTGGAAATAAGACAGAAAATCCCTGTAAAGAGTCGCAAGTGCAGTATGAGAGGGGGAGGCCTGATCAACATATCACTTAGAAGCTTATCCAGTAAGCGTACGTTGGAACAACCAAATACGGACAGAGTCATTGGTGATGGAGTTAGACGAACACCACATGTGGAAATATCTAATATGGTTGGTAGGATCTTCTCCAGAAGAAATCCAAAATTGGGGATGTAGAAAAGGAGATTGGTTGGTATAGCAGGCCAACTAGGGTCATGGTGTATGGGGTCATAAATCAACTTGTTAAAATCGAGAAGACTGAGGCCTGCCATATAAGATAGCAAGGGAGCAGCCGGGATAGTTCCTGTTGCTGTCCCACTAGTAGTATTCCCAGCATTAGGGCCAGGGCTACCACTAGCATTAGGTCCTGAGCCAGACATGGTGAAGGTGACAGGGGGAGAACTAGGGATAGAACAAGAGGGGGAACCCAATGAACCAAAAGCGGAGTCAAAATGGGGACTTGGTGGAGGACTAACTTGAATCCTACGTGGAGGAGTAAGTCTTCCTAATGGAAATTGAGGGTTGTTTCGGGGAATTTCACCCTAGAGGTTCGTTGGGTTACAACCTCCACAGAGCAGGGGCATGCTACTTAACAGAGACTCACACAACCATGCACGTTCAGAAAAACTAAATAGAGTAGAATGAGAAAGTTACCCGTAGGTCCTACGGTTGAAGTAGATCCACGTGGGGTCCAAACCCCCAGCAACCATCCTTCCTTCTTAACCTGAAAAACAAGAAGAAACCAGCACAAAGGACAGGTTGTACAGCATATATCTACTCTAAATGTTAGTGAGATTCATATAAAACATTAAATAAATCATAATGAATGCTTGTATAACAAATATTCTCATACATAAAAGCATACACTAACACGTTTATTTCGAGAACAGCATGATACTTCTGTATTATAAATAGCATGTACAAAAGTAACGAGTGGAGAGATCACCTGATCCTTCCACGACCTTCGAGCAGACCGTCGTCTGGATCCGTCCAGCCCTTGCCTCGCTAAGACTCCTTCCAAACTGGTGCATACGAGATGACATATAGGGATATGAGCATCTCAAGGAAACAAGGGTTTCCTATAATGAACTGGGAAAGTGCAGGAGGCACGGGGAATCGGACTTGGATAGGGAATACCAACAGAGTATAATATCAATAATTCTCTCTCTCCCTTAGGCCATACACATGAGGGGTTTTTATACTCCCTCCAAGTAGTTTCAACAGTTGGAAACAATTGGCCACGTGCTGGGGTGGTTGAACTACCTGAGTAACCATCAACCCAACCTGAAAATAGGGAATTTTTATATATTTTTTCATAATTTTAGTGGCATAAGCGGAAAAGTCTAGCTGGACTCGCGTATACACGCGGAAAAGTATGGGCATAGTCACGTATGAGGATTTTTACACTGTTTTTTAAGTGAATTTGTCCAAGTCTGTAGGAATGGGTGCCCAAAACCATCTAAGCAATCATGAATCATGTCGAGGTGAGAAATGATGCTATAACAGATGCTTCCTAATATATGAGGTCAGAAGGGGTACATGATGGCCAAAATGTATTATGCACATAGAAAGAACTTCGCAAGGACAAGAGAGGACTTCACCAGATTTCAGCCTGCCAAAAACCAATGAAAGAAAACAGAGAGTCAACTCATGCTGAGGTGGGCATACCCATGCTCAGTCAAAAATACATCATATAGAAAGTAGTGAATAGATCCAACATGTATACAAGTATAGCTGAACTGAAAGTACACAATGAATCATCTGAGCATGGCTCGGAAGTGTAAGTCTGAATCAATGTCTAAGTATCACATATAGAAAGCTGATCAAAGATGGTGCAACTGGATGTCTGATCAAATAAGTAACTGAATCTCCAAGTACCGGATCATAAGAGGTGGATCAAACGGTACAATCACGCAACTCGGGAGCCAACATATAAGATGCTGCTGTGCTAAACTGCAACATATAAGGGTGGAAGACATCACTGACAGAAACCGAATGGACTGTCAAAAGTGAACCGAAAAATGCTGATGCAACCCGAGGTCTTCACTGATCACTATGGCACAATTCTACACAATGGAAATAAATGAGCTGAAGTCGACCATGTGAGAAATCATTGGATTACCGGTCAATGATGTATACCATTAACCAACGCGAGACAACCCACCAATAATGAAAATGAGTGTCAAGGTGCCCCAGTACAATCTAACAAGTGTGAATGAATGAGTTGAAGTCGAACACTTGAAAGAATCTACCAATCAGGAGGCAATGATGAATCCCCACTTTCGATAGCGAAGAGTCTGCCACTGATGACTGCAAACCCTAAGGTACTGACAAAAAACTCTAGACCTTATTCCCAGAGCAATGAGTCGGAGTCGATGGGAAAAGATCTGCTGGAAGGAAGGCATTAAGGCATCCCACATCAGTCCAGCGCGAGTGTAACCCGCAGGCCAAGATTTGGAAGGAATCGGACGAAGTAGAGTGATGGAACCAAAACCAAAGTACGTTTCCAACGTGCACAAGATGAAGCTAGCGTACGGAAGAAACCCTCTGAACCAACCAATAATGAAAGCTGACACAGAGGCGAGAAATCCACCGATAGGGTCAAATGGAAATCCAGGTACTGCACGAATCCCAAGTGTGATAATGTGTGCTGACGTCGAACACAGGGGAAACCACTCAGTCAAAGACCCATGATGATGATCAAATGCTGAGCACGAGGTCACCTATCAATGATGGAAATAGGCCCAAGGTGCGGCTCTAGGTTTGCTCTCGGAGCAATGTGTCGTAGTCGATAAGAGACAAACCCGCCGGCAAGAAGTCAATGGGGACCTTCTCAAACCAGCACGAGCAGAAGACCAAAACATCTGATGTGATAGAACATGATACTGACAAGACCGGGAAGGCCGAATGAATAATGAGGCAAGAGACACCGCAGAATGGCCGACTCGGGTTAAACTTCCCTTGAACAAAAGCACGACTCGTGATGACCATGGCAGTAAAAAGTGACACTGTATAAGTCTGTCATGCAGGAGGCAAAACAAACTCTCCATATGATTGGAAGAGATAACCAACCGGGGGAGAATTGACAAGTGAAACATGGTAAAGGCTGAACCTAGGTCAAAACTAAAACCATCCCAAATGAAGGAAATATATATAAGTATATGTGCTTTGTTCAAGGGCGACAAACTAACTCTGTACTGCCATCAAAACAACGAAGATACATCTCGTTCCCGCTCTTTTTGTTATATTTGATTTTTTTGTCTTTTTCATATAATAAGCCTGAAAAAGAATAAAAGAATGCTATGGTACAATGGACAGAACGAGTATCAAGAAAGCAGATGCACTAGTTCCTGGGATTGGAACAATCCTATGCACAATGCAAGGTGGCGAAAACTGGTCAGTGATACTCAGAGGAACGTTCCATCCATGGGTACAAAGGTGTCAAGTCGTGATAGCTAAGTGCATGCAATGGTTAACTTGTACGGAAAGTCAAGGTCAAAAGTTGGCTTAAACATTGAGTCCAAATGAAGCCGGCTAAAGGCCAGGATAAACAAGTAGCCAATATGCAATGCAGTAATACAACTTAAGCGACACCAGGGAGCCTCTAGGGTAAAAGCCGGAAAAATGATAAGTGATGAAGAAGAAGAATGAAGCTTCAACACATAAGACATGGCGGGACTAAAGAGGACTCCCGAGCCTACATAAAAAGCAGCATGGGAAACAAGTGATAGCGAGGAACTAACTAGGAAGCCCATGTAAAGGAAGGCTCTACCATCAAGTCATGATTAAATAATTGGCGAGTCAAATGGGTGTAATACTCATGACCTGATGGGATCGACCCTAAGGGAAGTGATCAGTATGGAGGCTAGAATGCAAGATGCAATGGAAAGTGATTTCCCTAACCTATATGCCAGTGAAGATCATATACCTGCCGTGAAGAGTCGAAAATCATGGATCAAAAATCGGGAAAAATCCCAAAATCGTCAAAAATGTACCTGAAAACATACCAAACTGGGCACTTCCAAGCAATCGAGTTATGCAGCTTAAGATAGATCGAAAAAATAGGCATAAGGAAATTTTGCGAAATTTTTCAATTTTTTAGCCATAAATAGACAAATTACCTCTCATTTGGTTCATTATTGCATAGCTGATTTGGAAAAAGTGCTCTGGAGCAAAAAACTTCTTTCGTCAAATCAGGAACAACCGATCGTCAGAACTCAGCGAAACTTCAGGTAGGCTCCTTAATCATATTGTTTATTCATTTTGTCTGTTTGGAAATTAAAATTAAGTGATTTTTAGCTTTAAAACCCTTGCTAAAATATGCAGACTTGCGCATACGCGGGTTCATTGAAGGAAACTCGCGTATACACGCGACTGTACAAAGGAAAAACCGCGTATGCGCAGGTCCGAAACTTAAAAAGCGTGGCTAATGCATAATTTGATGAAATTTCTCAGGATGACTATCTCATGGAGGGAAGGTGAGCATAGCGCAATAGGCCAAGAGGTCATGCAAGATCGCGCAGCGCAAAATATCCTTCGGAATTGCGGATTGTTGAAATTCTTCAAGATGCCAAATATGAAAAGCAATGTGCGGTTGCTAGAAATGATCGTAAATTACTGGGAACCAGATCAGGATTGCTTCATTATTGATCAGATGCCAGTACGTATTGAAGTGGAGGACATATATTTCATTACTGGACTCTCCCGGAGAGGAGAACCAGTAGACTTGCACGGGAAGCCCCTGGGAGGGTTAACCGTGGAAGACTATGTCCATGTATATTGTGTACCGGGTTCCAAAAATGTTGGAACGCAAATTGCCATTAAATATGCGAGGGATTTGCACATGAAAATCCTCCTTTTCACCATCAGCAGAGTGGCAGGATCCGCCTCTCTACATCAGGCGTCCAGGATGCAAATGAGCATAGCTGTAGAGTGTTTGACTCATGTTTATGATTGGTGCACAGCCCTACTACTGAACATGAAACAACAGCTGACTTCTATTCACCAAGTAAAAACCAAACACTTTGGCTATGGTACCATTTTGACAACATTCTTCTTTGAGAAGATTCCAGCTTTGAGACCCAAAGTCATCTCTACTATTAGTAGCCCGCAGGACCCAAGAATTGCCCGTTGGGCAGACATGATGAAGAGACTGGGGGGTAGTGAGGTACCCCGCACCACATGGGACGATGAGTTCTTCCTTTGGTGGGGAGAACAAATCATCGCAGTGGACGACTATCCCTACGCCGGGATGGACTTTCGTGGAGATCCGGATCTAGTTCTTCCACCGGGCACGGCATGGGGAGTAGTCGGTAAGTTGCAAATTTTTTTTTGACTTATATGATTTTTTTTTTGGATTTTTTCAAATATGTATGAAAAAATGAAAAAAAAAACATGTTTTTTGATTGGATTCATAATGACTGACAATTAAAAATGATCATGTTTCAGATGTTGGACCAGTTCGTCCTGAGGGCCTTCCTCGCCATAAGCGCCGCAGAGGCGAAGCGGATACTGTGGATTCCGATAGAACCCTCCAGGCCGTGCAGAGAAACTTGGAGGGATTAACCCGCCAAATCCCTATGGCTGCCGTGGAGGATCTACCAGAAGCCATCCAGAGACGGGTGGTAGGAGTGCCCCGAGACTGGGTTAGACTATTCCGCCGAGTTGCCACTGCAGTGATGTTCTATAGGAACACGACTTCTGGGCAGGGACCTTAGGAGTAGACAGATTTTATGTATTAGATGACTGTATATTATTTTTTGAGACTGAACATGATGGGGCATAAGCCCAAGTTTTGTACGAGATTATGGATCCAAATTTTGTAAAGTTTTTTTGACACTCCGATGATATATATACAACGATATTTGATGTGATGTGATAAATGTATCAAATGTATGATGTTTTTGATGATTTAAAAATTTATTGTATGGAATGATTAATGTGCCAATCTAATGCTTGATTAGCTAATGAGTTAGCAAACCAATTGTCAGCTCGAGGAATATGAATGAATGTTAAAAATTGAAATGACCTTTGTAACAAACGTACCCTCAAGAACAATCGTAATAAAAATGGATCTCGTACCCGATAAGTGTTGTTCAATTGTGACACCACGAGCTGAGAGTCCAAGAAAACTACCAATGCATCAACACCCAAAGATATTGCCTCCGAGAGTGGATGAATGACTGCAGTGTATTCTGCTATATTATTGGAAGCAGGACCAATGCAGACCCCTCTTGATACCAACAGCTGACCGGAAGGATAATGAAGCACCCAAGCCACAGAAGCTAAGTTTCGGGTGTGTCTACTAGCACCATCGGCGAAACCAAAATGACTCATGACATCCAACACAACCTGCCAAAGCAGATCAAAAACATCACCACCTCATCAAAGACCGAAAATCAATCAGATATGTACAAAGAAAAAAACTACTATATACAAAAGCAAGATGCCAGACCAAAGCCTAGGCATAATACTTCTTCAAATAGAGCCCATTTCGGGGCTCCGGCAACTCGTTCCCTTCAAAGTCAACCAAGGTATACGCTCCTTTATTAAGGAATTTTTTAACGATATAGGGGCCATACCACATCGATTTAAACTTTCCTGCCCCCAGGGCATCCTTTTCTTGGGCATAGACCAAAACAAGGTCACCTTCCGAAAAGACCCTAGGCTTGACCGCCTTATCGCACTGAACTTTGACTCAGTTTTTATGCGCTTGATTCATTGTGGCAGCATCTCGACGCTGCTCATCAAGATGTTCCAGATGAAGAAGCCATTCTGCCAGAGTGGAAGTGTCAGGAAGAAGCTCAACAACTAATTTAAGAGAAGGAATCTCGCATTCAATAGGAAATATGGATTCCACCCCGTGCACTAACTGAAACGGAGTAAAGCCAGTTGCAGTTTTCATTGATGTCTTGTATGCCCAAAGTGCAGGATATAGCATAATATGCTAGTTGGATCTATGTTTATCAATTTTCCTTTGAAGAATTGTCTTCAAGGATTTATTCACAGCTTCCACTTGCCCATTGGCCTGAGGATAATATGGAGAAGAATGCTCCTGCCGGAAACCCAATTTGAGAGCCAACTTAGCCATCATACTATTCTGAAAATGACTGCCATGGTCAGTGACAATCTCTCTAGGTATACTAAAATGAGCGATAACTTGGTTGAAAAGGAACAAAGCTGCAGTCTCACCATCGTTCCCAAAAGTAGGCATAGCCTCGACCCACTTCGTAAAGTAGTCTACTGCTACGATAATGTACTTGTGACCTTTTTCCGAAGGCGAGTTACAAGTAGTATAATCAATACCCCACTTTGTAAAGGGTCCAACAGTAATGACTGGAAAAAGCGGAGCTGGATGAGCGCGCATTTTTCGAGTATACACCTAACACGGATGACACTTCTTGACCGATTCAATACAATCTTTGAAAATCGAGGGCCAAAAGTATCCAGCATGCAAAAAATTTTGGGCTATAGCAAGCCCAGATAAATGACCCCCACAAGCTCCACTCTGAGAATCATTGAGCACAGCCTCAGCTTCTTTGAAAGTTAAGCAGCGTCTTAGGATTGAATCAACCCCTCGACGGTACAAAGCATCACCAATAATCAGATAATTCTTGGCTAAGTGACACAGCTTACGACGCCCATATTTCGAAAAAGTGGAGGGAAAATTCGCAGTCTAGAGATATACAATGATATCCCCATACCAAGGATCCTGTGGAGAGATTAGAAACAAGTGTTCATCCGGAAAGGACTCATCATAGATCATCTCTTCTCCACAGGGCAACTTGGAGATCAATTCTGAAAAAACTAATGACTTCTTGGATTTGGCAGACGTGAACTCGAGATCAAATTTCTATAGAATCACAATCCATCTATTATATTTGCCCCCAATCACTCGCCTGCTGAGGAAAAACTGAAATGGATTGGCAGCTGCCAAGACATAAGTTTTGCGAAGAATAATGTAATGTCGGAGTCGCTGCACAGCATGAACTGCTGCTAAGGCTAATTTTTCTATCGGAGTGTATCGAGGTTCAGGTCCTACCAGTCCTCGACTAAGGTAGTAAATAACATGCTCTGCAAGAGCATCATCCTCCTGAACCAGAACCATACCAATGGTAGATTCTGCTGTAGCCAGATACAAAAGAAAATCTCTGCTATAATCGGGTGGACTCAGTAAAGGAGCAGAGGTCAATGCCTTTTTCAAAGCATCGAACGAGCGTTGAGCGTAGTCGTACCAAAGAAAAGGGACTCCTTTCTTCAACAGTCTCATATATCCCTTTGTAATCTCAGCATAATTGACGATAAACCTCCGGAGAAAATTAGACTTCCCTTGGAGACTTTGAAGCTGACGGATTGAAGACGGGGGAGGCAACCGAAGTATTGCCTCAACCTTGAAGGGATCTACCCTTATCCCTTCCCTAGACACGATAAATCCCAACAGCCAACCGGATGTAACCGCGAAAACGAACTTGTTCGGATTCAATCGAATTTTATAAAAACGACATCTTTCAAATATTTGCCGGAGGTGACCAGGATGATCCATCCTCTTTCGAGAATGAGAAGCTAGATCATCTAAGTATGCCTCGATAATCTTCTTGATGTCGTGGAAGGCGTAAGACATGGCCCGCTGAAAGGTAGCCCCAGCATTTTTAAGACCAAAAGGAATTTTCTTGTATGCAAACGTACCCCAGGGACAAATAAATGCAGTCTTATGTTGATCTTCAGGACGGATAGTAATTTGATTATATCCGGAGAAACCGTCCATGAAGGAGAAAATCTCGTTACCAGCACACTCGTCAATGATCTGATCGATGAATGGTGTGGGGTAATTGTCTTTAGGACATGCCTTATTTAGGTCTCTGAAATCGATGCACACTTGAATCGTTCCTTGCTTTTTATCTACCGGAATGGGGTTTGAAACCCATTCAGTCAGAGGAACTGGGAAAATGAATCCCGCCTTAAGCAGCTTTTCAACTTCAGCTTTGATAGCTGCTGCCTTCCTAGGATTGACCGGACGAAGTTTTTGCTTGACCGGCTTAGCGTTTTCATACGTCTTGATCTCATGCTGGACGATAGATGGGTCTATGCCAGGCATTTCCTCATAAGACCAAGCAAATACATCCCTATACTCTTTGAAGAGCTCGGTATAAATTTGAACCTCTTCACGGGAACATTCAGCTCCAATGAAGACATTCTCGATACTATTGGGATCCCTGGAAATGTTCACTGGGATAGTAGGAGAGATCATAGCCATATTTCCTTCAGCATAAACCTGTGTTGGTGCCAAAGGGTTCAAGACTGGGTGAACAGGACCAGGAGACTGAGGACTTGGAAAACTAGTTTCAACTTCGCTCAAGTCAGGTAAGAAGTAAGACCGATGATGCAAGTCATCCCACGGTCTATCTATACCAGTCATGGCTTCCAGGATTGCCTCTTCAGATGGAAGAGTGGTATCAAGGCAATCCTGGGCCGAAGAAGAACTAAGCGTCCAAGCCGGAGCCACATCAACATCCAACTCTTCCGGTGAAAGAGGAGCTGGAACAGATTATGCAGTGTCAACAATAGACTGATATGCAATCTCAGCTGCAGAAATCAGAAATGCCATTCCACCCACTTGACCTTCCGCTAATGTGGCAGTAGGGGAAGGTAAGGTCCAAGGGTCCGAAAAATAATGAGTTCGAAAGAACTTTCTTCAAAGGGGAGCCTTGGAGGATGAAATAGCATTAATATGCACCGTAGGAGGAGGAAGATCGAAAGTACCCATCAAGGAAGAATACATTCCAACTCCTAGATTCTCAACAGGCGCCTTAGTATTATCCAACTTAGGAATAGATGAGTCAGAAGGCGCATTCAGGTCTACCTGAGGACAGTCCAGTTGATCCACTGTGACAATCCTCCCTTCGTGGGGGAAACATACAATTTGAAATAATGAGGATGCAATGGCATCCATCTCATAAATCCAGTTCCTCCCCAACGGAAGGTTGTAGTCCAAGGCTGCATCCACTACCTCAACCTCTATGTTAACAGTTTTGCCCCCAACACAGATGGGAAAAGTTGGGACAATACCATGGGGTCTGTGAGAATGACCATCGAACGCAGTAAGAACAGTGCTAGATGGAACAGCTTTGGGAGATCCAAGTGTCTTCCAGCATGCGAGAGACATCACGCATGTGGGAGCACCCTCATCAACAACCGTTCGAAAGATATTACACTTTCGATACGACGATTTAATATGGAAATCCATGTGATGAGGAAGTCTCTTCTTAAAATTATTCATATCAAAAGTAATCAGAAGAGAATTTTTCGGATCAATAGCCCCAATGGCAGTGAGAAAAGCACTGCGCTAAGCCGGACAAGACTGGAGTACCTCTAAAGCTGACATAGCACAAGGACTCTGCGCCAGATCTTCTACAATTGAGTAGTTCTAGGCAGCCCTCGCATTCGAATTGATCGTTGACAGCTTAGAAGATGCTTTTGGCATCCGAGGCATAGACTCAACAGTAGGCTTCGTGATGTGAAGCGGCTCAGTAGCATCAGGAACTTCCTTAGCTTTCAAAGATTCCTCTCCACCATAATCATGGGATCTCGTAGCGATATCCGCGTGAGCACTCATCATAAAAATGTTCGATGGAATTTCCCCTTCCTGGGTGGCCCCAGAGGAAGCCCCAGGATTTTGGTTCGTGCCAACAACTAATTGCTGCCCTTGGGGAAAAGGGTTTGTTAACATAGCCTGGGAACTAGAAGAACCCTGCTGGGATAATAGGCACTGAGCATCCTGAATTTTAGGGCAAAGGTGTGTGAGATGGTCTCCAGCACAAAGCTTGCATGGAAACTTCACTTTCTTTTTCTCCTTTTGACCTTCACCAACACGCTCGTTGGTTTTATTTGCATTGCCCTTCCCATTCTTGCCCTTCTTCTTGTTATTTCGTCCCTTCTTCTTCCCATCGGATTTTTGATTTCCTTTGGGATCAGAAGTTTGGATAGCATTTATGGACAAAGACTGGGAAGGTGATGAATCAGCAGGCACATCCTAACCAGAAGGAGCAGATTGTAAAGACAACTGCTGCAGTTGAGAAAGCAGGCTGGCTGCACCACTATTGACTGATCCAACAAGCCCGTCACCATGTGGACCAGGTTTAGTTTTTGACAAATCTAATTAGGAGCGAGGAGCATTGGGAAAATACTTATAAAGTACCCCAGACTGAGAATAGATCAGTTCTAACTGTTGGGCCCTAAAAATGGCCTGCTCCTCAGAAAATACCCCAGATAGGGATACATCTTTTGAAATATCCGACTGCAGAGATTTCAAAAACCACTCGAGAAGGAATTCACCTGGAATATGAGCTTTGATAAGCCTCTTCCTTCTCCTCCATTCCTGAATGTGATCAGAAATGTGAGTTGCCTCATCCTACTTAAAATTAGCCAGGAGTTCAGTCCCAGCCTCATATCTGACAGGCAACTGAAAATGGTTTAGGAATGTTACAGCCAGTTCCCCAAATGTAGCGAAACTGCCCCCAGTGAGCTCGATATACCATTTGGCAGCATTTCCAGTTAGGGTGCGCTGAAATAATCTCAACCTAATCGAGTCATCGATCAGGGAGTTCGAAGAGCACCATAAGTGGAAAGTGGTGATGTGGTCCGCCGGATCCTCTCCATTCTTACCTTCAAACTTTGGAATGTCTGAAGGAAGTTTGGTCGGGACCGGAGGCCACTCCGGACTATAACGGATCGGGTCATTAGTCAACTTCGCCAAATATGGCAAGTTTAACGTTGCCAGAAAAGGTAAGCGAGGCGGAGCCTGAGGATTCCATCCTTGATGGGATGGATTCCCAACATTCTGAAAAGAATAGCCTGGATTTGATGAGGCACTAGGTTGCCAGAAAGGACTCATAGAAAATGGAGAAGAACCTCCTCCCCACGCCGAGTTACCAAAACCTAGACCAGTTCCCCCCGCTGAAGTATTGATTGAAGAGGAAAGCCCCTGGTAGGGGTTCCAAGCATTAGACAGAGGAGAAAAAGACTGATAGGCACTCGATGAAGGGAAAGAAGCATTCCCTTGATGACCTGCGTAAAACTGATTCCCTGCCCCTGCTGTAGTAAAGACAGGATTCCATCCCATAAAAGTAGTCGAACTTTGCCCCCCAGACCAAGGGTTGAAACTCTGGGTTTGGGACGTAAAGGGAAACAACCCTAAAGAAGGATTGGAACTAGGGATATGCCCAGTCCCAAAGGGTAAACCCTAAAACGAAGCTGATCCACTAGCCATGTTAGACATGGGCGTAGATCTAGCTGAAGCAGCGGAAAAGGAAAAGAGGGATTCCCACTAAAGGACATCCCTGAACAGAAGGGACCAGAATGAGAAGCATGTGCTTGGGTGAACCCAGAGCCAAACACAACAGCACTAGAAGCAATCGAAGATGAAGCAATAGTGCCCCCTGCTTCAACAGAAGCAGGAGTCTGAATGCCTGCAGCACTCACGGTAGAAGCCGCGTTCCTAGTCGTGGCCATCGAAAGATAAGAATGATATGGAAGATCCGGCGGTCTCTCCGACTCAGGTCTGATGCACTGAACAACGAACAGATAATTAGGAGGAAGAGGAGATGGACCTGTAGCGGGAGGCTCAGGTATGTCCTCAATCTGAAAATCTTCTTCCTGAGGAAATAAAACTCGCGAGGTGAGCGGAACGCTCCTCTCGGGACCGACACCAGAATCAGCTATGAAACCTTCAGACCTTTGTGGAGGATCTCTCTCCACTACGTCAGACGCCACAGGGTGGTAACCACCTGCTAAATCACTCCTATGCCTTCTCGAAGAAGGCTCTGAACTCTCGGGAGATAACCCCCGGATTCTCCTCAAACGACGAGGCGCTTGATCAGCCACTTTTATAGATTTTATAAATTAGACTCAAAAAAGTGAAAAGCTAGGAAAGCTAGGAGCAAAGAGCACTCACTAAAATAAAAATCCCTGAGAAACAGTCAAGCAAACAACCTCCAAGTATTTCCGCTCCGGGTGATGAGGACCGGACACCAAAATACAGGAAAGCGAAGTATAGGGCCTTCCGAAAGCAGTCTGGGATGATTAGGGCCCAGAACAACTAGCGAAGGTATCAGAAACAGTTACGCCGACCTCCAAACGATAGCCTTTGCCGGCTCAAGCACCCAAGCTTCGCAAGGGCACCCCCCAGAAGTACTGCTGAAAGTGATGCGACGTCTGCCTCAGGTACCACGGGTATTCCCCCCGCAGTCACCTGTGTGGAACCTAGGAGTGGCAACTATGGGCACCAATCCGTATCAGAAGCCGGGCGGAACGGTCTTGAGGTCAGATTCAGCCAATCGGAGAGGGGGTATCCCTCTTCTCAGCCTTCACTTCCCCTCGCGCTTGACTCTTGGATGAGAGCTTTCCCAGTCCACCTCACGGAGTTGGATTTCACTCAATTAATCAACTACTATGTTTGTTTGAGCGGCCTTGGAGAGTTAACTCTCCACTCACCTATTCCAAGGCCCTACAACCTAGCTAGTTGGTGATTGACACTTAGAAAAACTTGCTAGTTGATTTTAGATTAAATCGCTTATTTTAATGGCTGTTATGTTAAGCCACAAGGATATGGAGATGAAACATATGGTGTTTTTGACGCAAAAGAAATTAATAAAAACTTAACTACATGCAAATGCAGTTCTTTGTCTTTCGATGAAGAGCAATCTCTATACAGGTTCTACGAGACTAAAAATTGTATTTTTCTTTTCGAATAGCAAACTCACACTCACAAAAACTAAGAAATTGACTAAATGATTAAATGCACCTAATGCAAATCACTACAAGCATGTAAATCCTAAGATGCAAATCTCTTAAAGCAGAGTGAAATTCCCAAAAAGTCCTTCAGTTTTAACTCTTTTTTGGTTGCCCTAAAAGCTAGCTCTTGAAATGAAGAACTCTTAAAATGAGGACACCAAGAACAATTAAAAACAAGAAGAAGAAATCAAACGACAACTCCTCCTCAAAATCAAGCCAAAAACTAAAAGCAAGAAACCTCACAAAAGCTTCAAAAGTTATAGCAAACGAAAATGAAAATGCAACAACAAAAGAAAATAACAAGTAAAAATGTTTTTTAAGCCTTTGAAATGCAAAAACAAAAAGCAAAGAAAATGTTTTTTGAGCTTTTTAGTTTTATAGAGAACAAGCTCGAAAAGACCAAGCACAACTATCAAAATCCAAACCAAACAAGACCGAATTCCAAGCACAAACTTCAATAATGCTCCCAAACCTTATAAAGCTAACTCGTAGCAAGACCAATAAGAGAAAAAGAAGACCAGAAAACTCAGCCACTCAGCCTAGACAAATAGTGCAAACTCGTCGCAAACAAAGACTCCAAAGAAGCAAGAAAAGCTCTTCAAAAGTTGCAACAAACCTAGCCTATGGAAATCAAGAAAACCAATAAAAAACGAAGCAAAAATCGCAATGCGAAGCACAACACAAAGATAGGAGTGAGTCAGTGAGTAGAAGCTCTCTGTTCTGATAAAGTAAAACAACCAAGAATGCTCAGAAAGCGATCTTGGAACTCAATCCAGAAGTGCCAGCACCAGAAACAACACTTTGCCAAAAAGACTAGTTTTCGATCAAACGAAAGAGAGAACAGACATGAAACCACTTCCTTCACACTCTAATAAGCACAGAGACTGTAGGAATAGGTCTCCATAGCCAAAAAGGACCAAAAAGTCAAGAAACTCAAAAATTCAAAATCTGCCTAGGTATACGCTACTTCACATCTATGCAACCAGCATGCATACGCGTCTATGCTAAGGGAAACTTGTGTATACGCGGGTTCCTTTAGACAAACTTGCATTTATACGCGACTGTGTGCAGAAAAAAGCGCGTATGCAAAGGTAAATAATGAAAAAACAAAAAGAACAAGCCTGGAAAAGATACCAGGACTTCAGACTGAC